>PVJH01041915.1:0-14659 GCA_004026705.1 Nesogale talazaci | reverse complement strand
CCCACCCCCGCCCCGCCCCGCCCCTCCCCTCCCCTCCCGGCCCCCGCCCCCGCCCCGCTGCCACACGGTCAGTTTACGGCGGGGCGGGGCGAGGAGGGACGGGCTCCGGCTGGCCGGCCCCGCCCCGCGCTCAAGGACCGGCCGCGACACTGGCGCGGGAGGACACCTGGGTGGAGTCCCCACCCGCGGACCTGGGGAACTGCCAGGTGGCTGGGTTGGGGCTCCTGTGCCGTGCCAGCCCGCTGTCCCCAGGACACGCTCCCCTAGGCGATCCGAGCTTGCTTCGCCGGTCAGGCGGCGCCTGGACGGACGTCCGGGGCGCGCAGTGCGAACCGGTACCGTGGGACCCGAGCGACCTCGCTTTCTCCCGAAGCCCCCGGGCCAGCCGCCCCGCAGGGAAGCAGAGGCGATGGTTCTCGGGCCGGGTTGAAAGAGAGGGGCACCTGGGCGCGGAATCGCGCGCGGACCTGCTCCCGCACGTCTTCTCCTTTCGGGGATTTGCGACGGGCTCCATAACGTCGTCCCTGTTGTTCGTTTTTCTTCACCTGGACTCGCCGATGGCGCCCGGGATGCCCTCATCGAAGTCTTTACCCCTGAAGTCAATCTGACCTTGCTGCAGTGGGCATCTGTTTCCAAAGATCGTCTTGAGAAGGACCAAGTGGGCCCCAGCTGAGCCACGACTAATGAGTTAAAACTGGAATGATGTATAAGAAGCAAAACAAGCACCCTTCAGGTAGAAGGACATAACAGGAAAGTAACTAATATTTATGTAGAACACACTGTGGACCAGGCACCAGGCTAAAAGCTCTTCCTATATGAATCGGTTTCATCCTGACAATCCTCTTGCTACCCAGATCAGGAAACTGAGGCAAAGAAGGTTGATTTCTGTGGGCATGATTTTTTACCGCCTTCCAGTAAAAGGCTAATGATGTCTCTAAAATGAGCCGGGGACATATCTAAACGACAGATGTATGATGGTTTGGAGCTTGCCCTTAATCACAGCCTTAACCACAGTCTTAATGTAAGAACAATGAGTTCTTTTTTTTTTTTTCATCATTTTATTGGGGGCTCATTCAGCTCTTACCACAATCGGCACATACATCCATTGTGTCAAGTACTTTTTCTCAGCTACAAGGCCATTTGTTTCCCTCATCGTTCTCAGAACACTTGCTTTTCACTTGGGCCCCTGGTATCCAGTCCTTATTTCCCCCTCTCACCCTCCCTCATGAACCCCTGATAATTTATAAGTTACTATTTTTTTGTCATATCTTACACCATCCAACATCTCCCCTCACCCATATGTAGATCCTTGCAATCTGTTCTCCCTTTCTATCTCACCTTCCCTCCACCCTCCCATTACTGCCCCTCTCACCACCGGTCCTAAGGGCTTCTTCTGGCCTGGATTCCCTGTGTTTCCAATTCCTATCTGTACCAGTGTACATCCTCTGGTCCAGCTGGATTTGTAAGGTAAACTGGGATCATGAGAGTGGGGTGCGGGTGGGGTGGGAAGAAGTATTCAAGAACTAGAGGAACATTGTAGGTTTCATCATTGCTACACAGCACCCTGACTGCTTCGTTCACTCACCGGGCCTTCTATGAGGGAATGTCCAGTTGCCCACAGATGGGCTTTGGGTCCCCACTCTGCACTCTCCCTCTTTCACAATGATGCGATTTTTGTTCTTTGATGCCTGATAGCTGATCCCCTCAATACCTCATGATCAAAGAGGCTGGTGTGCTTCTTCCTGTGGGCTTTGTTGCTTCTTAGCTAGATGGCCACGTGTTTATCGTCAAGTCTTTAAGGTCCCAGACTCTGCATCCCCTGATAACTGGACGCCATCAGCTTTCTTCACCACTTTTGTTTATGCACTCACTTTGTCTGCAGCCATCATGTCAAGACAGTCTGGTGTGCTTCTTCAATGTGAGCTTTGTTGTTTCTCAGCTATATGGCCACTTTTTATCTTCAAGCCTCTAAGACCCCAGACACTATATATTTTGATATCTAGGCACCATCAGCTTTCTTCGTCAAATTTGCTCATGCATCTGCTTTGGCCTCAGTTGGGAAGGTGAGCATCTCAGACTGTCAAATTACTAGAACAAGGTGTTCTTGTATTGGGGGAGTACTTGAGTAGGGGCCCACTGTCTATGTATTTCTATGTATGTATTAATATTAACCCTATAAATATAGGCACATAGATCTATTTCCCCATTATCATATAAAAATATATTCACATATGTATATGCCTGTATTTAGACCTCTATAAAGGCCCTTTGCCTCCTAGTTCTTTCCTCTAGTTCTTTTTACTTTCCTCTTGTCTCACTATCACATTCAGACTTCATATGGGTTTCAGGAATATTCCTCTTGGCTACACTGTCCTTGATCAAGCCCTACTAGACCTCCTACACTCTTCTCGCCATCGATTTTCAGTCACTTGCTGTTCCCTTATCCCTGGGCCTGTCAACACTCACTCCTTCCCCGCTGGGCCCCCTCCCCCTCCCCACTCCCATGTCCCCCCAAGAACTGTCATCCTGTTGTTCTCTTTTCCTGCTTATTTATCTGGCCTATCTCATCCAGATAGAGAGGCAGTGATAACAATATGCCCTGACATAAGACAATAAGAAATAAAACAATAGCTACTACAACAACAGCAGAAAGGCAACAGCATCAACAATGACGTGGCCCTGCATGGTCCTCTTCCTCATGAAGAGATCACTGAAGAGATGGGGGCTGTAGCAAAGTGTGGTGAAGAAACCAGATGGTGCCCAGCTATCAGAAAGAAGAGCATCTGGGGTCATGTCAAACCGAGCAGTCATCTCAGTGAGGTGTCAACTAAGTCCACATGGAGGATCCAAGGATTGTAAATTATAAAACTCAACTCTGGAAGAAGCCATGGTATCTGAGCTTAAGTTGTGAATACCTGGATTGCAGAAGGTGGATGACAGTGGAAGCCTAAAATCCAAGTGCAGGGTTGCCCGATGGATCCAGCTGCCAGTGAATCAATCCCCTCTGCCCATTGTCCAGAAGTACGAAGAGCCTTGCTATCAGATGGAGGGCATTGTCAGACAGCTTACATGGCAGGTGTAACTCAACTCACTCACTGCCATTAAGTCGATTCCAACTCAGGATGACTCAATAGGATAGGATAGGGTAGTATAGGATAGGGTAGAACTGCCCCCTGAATTTCCACTTTCGGTGGCAATAGAAAGCCTCATCTTTCTCGAGATGAGTAGTTGGTGGCTTTGAACTGCTGACCTTACAGTTAACCGCCCAACTGATCACCCACTGTGCTCCCAGGACTCTTATGGCAGATGTAACTAGGTTAAAATGTAGCGTCTCCCTTTTGACCCATTTTAAATTTGTTAGTTTTTGCTATTTCCTGCTTTCTTTTCTATTGAGATTTTCCTTTTTTATTTTGTCATTGTTGGGTTTGTTTCTTGTTTGTGTTTTGTATGCTTCTCTGCAGTGTCTCTAGAGAGTTACCAGGATAAGTTATTCTATAGGTAAAGCAAAACCAGGGAAGCAGGGTTTTATGAGGATACATTTTTTTAGAGTGTTGCTACCAGGGTCCCAGTTCCTATATGCACTGGTTTATTCCAAACAAAATTTGTTAGCGCACATGTCTCTTCTCAGTAGGTGGTTGCAGACAGGTCCTCTCAGGAATGCACCTGTCTTACTCGCATTAGGGTGCCCTCAAAGATAAGTATATTTTTTACGCCATGGTAAGTAGACAAAAAAACAAATCTTGTGTGGTCCGGGCTAACATAAACATGTTAACAAAACTCAAGTGGACATCTTCCCAAATAACCTAAGCTTTGCAATACCTTCAGAGGAATGCTGGCTGCATCAGACAGCAGCTCTTAGATGAATCAAACCCTTTAAGGAAAATCAGGCAGACCTTGAAGAGAAACCAAGAGGAAGTCTGCTTTGCATGTTGGTGAATGAAAAAACTATGGGTGAAGTCCAGATACCGGTGGAAGAATGTCATAGAATACATCTTTTATCCGTCACAGGTAATTGAAGCACTGCATTAGATCAGCTGCTTCAAATGGCTCAAGTGGCAGAGTGCTTGTATGGTCGTCTGAACCCATTGCAGAGCCTGTTCTTGTTTGGGTCCCCGCTCAAAGCCAACAGCTTTAATAAATAGGATGGAGTTCTCTTTAGGTGCCATCACATCAAGACTCCCTGCCGCCCTTTGCACAACAAAACTAAAGATGATTCTGTCCTGTACCACCCTCACAATTGTTGTGATTGAGTCCATTGTGACAACCGCCATGTCAACCAGCCTCATGGGGAGCCTTCATCCTTTTCACTGCCCCTCTGCTTGACCAAGCGTGATGTCCTTTTACAGGGACTGGTCTCCCCAAAGTACATGAGACAAAGTCTCACCATCCTTGCTTCTAAAGAGCATTCTGGTTGCAGAGGCAATCTATAACCAGACAAGGTTTGTTCTTCTGACAGCCCATGGCACTTTCAATATCCTTTGCCCAAACCATAATTTAAATGTGTAGCTTCTTCTCTGGTCTTTCTCTTCGATGTTCAATTTCACACGCATGCGAGGTGATTGAAAATACCCACCTGTAGTAGTTGCATACTTGCGGAGGGGTGGAGTCTAGCCTGCCCATCAGGTCGCAGCTTGATGACCTCATTTGGAGGTTTCACAGGGATAGGTAGCTCGCTGAAGGTAGGACACACAAAGACACTCCCTGTAAGACATTCCTCTTGACAAGACACCTGGAGCTGTGTGAGAGCCTGGAGCTGAAGGCCCAAGGTGGAGACCCCTGCCAGGACTGAGATGCTTCCACCCTACTGGGTCCACAAGACTTTTCACCCACTGGCCTGTGATGTTCCTGCATTGGGTGTCATTGCATGTGTTGGGTGAGTCTGAAGAAGAATTTAGAGGTTGGTATCAGACGTGTGGGCTCATTGCGGACTTAAGGACTTGATCTGGACTGGGCTGGGAGGTTTTCTTAATGTACACTTACTCTTTGATAGAAAGTTCTCTCTTACACATGTATGAGTGTCTATGAACTTGTTTCTCTAGCCAACCTGGACTGACACACCATCTTAGTAATCAAGGTAAAACCCTTGCTTATTAACACTTTATTTGGGGGGGGGGGGCATCACTTGCTCATCAACACTTTAAAGAGGTCATGTGCAGCAGATTTTTCTCAATCAGATGCATCATTTGATCTCTTGACGGTGACTTCCATGAGTATTGATTGTGCATGCATGTAAGGTGAAGTCCTTGACAACATCCATCTTTTATCCATTTATCATGATATACCTTTAAGCGCAATAGTGAAGATTTTGGTTTTCTGTACAAATGAATTATAATCCATACTGAAGGCTGCAACCCTTGATCTTCATCACAAGTACTTCAAGTCCTCATCACTTTCAGCAAGCAAAGTTTGTCATCTGCATATCACAGATTGTGCATAAGCCTTCCTGCAATCCTGATGCCCCATTCTTCTTCATATAATCCAGAGTCTCTGGTTATTTGGTCAGTATACAGGTAGAATATGTATGGTTATAACCCTGATATAACCCTGATATAACCAGGATATAACCCTGAAATACCCCTTTCCTGATTTTAAACTAGTACTCCCCAAATGAGGAATGTGTTGCCTTTAAAATCCAAAGAGACCAGTAGACATTGTGCCTCTTTTTTAGTTATGGGAGAAGGCGGATGTAATAACTTATCCTTCAGTTATAAGGACGAACTCAACATGTACCACACCACAAGAAATGCTAGTGATTTTACTAAGGTGCCTACATTTTGGAGGGGTTAATTCCCCACTGTGGTGAAGTGAAATATGAGTATGGTTTAATCATATACTTACAGCTCTTCTATCCATGTCTGTCATTCCCACCAAATGATTGGGTGGGACCATGCAAATAGGGTGTGTGAAACACTGACCCGAGGGATTGGTCAGTTCGGCCATTCCCCCCTGTGTGAGAGAGTATGGATAAATAGAGTTCCCAGAACCATCAAAGAAGAAGATACACCAGTGCCACGCCTTTGAAATCCCTGCCCGATGTGGTGGAGGTAGCAGACGCCAGGCCACACTGAGATCAGAGGCCATGGAAAGAGATGATGAGGGCTGAGCCCCGGTGGCGTAGTGGTTGTGCGCGGGACTGCGGCCCACTGGGATGGAGGTTCAATTCCAGCTTCACGGAGCAAAGGCTGGACCTCCTACTCTCACCACCTGAGAGCAGTGATGCCCCCCAAAAAAAAACAAAAACAAAAAAAGAAAGGAAATGATGAGACAAGGCAGAGAAGCAACACCAAGACCGTGAGGCTGTGAGGCAGGGTGGTGGGCAGCTTGCTGACCCATGGAGGCAGGGGCCTTGGGAACCACATGGTTGAGAGGCTGTGGACCAGAGCTAGAACTTGGCTGCTGGCTGAGGAAAGGTGTTGCTGTGGATTAATGTCTGTATCCTTAAGGTTTTCTCATCCTGCCTTGTGGTCACTTGTTAACATCCCTATTGCCCCCCTGTAAAAATTGGGATAGGGGACATGAACTGACCCCCTCTGGCGACAAAAGGGAGAGGGAACATACATCTCCATGTCCATTACCCTGAGAGAGAGCTAGACAGACCTCCACCCTCCATCTTTCTTTGACCTCATTCGGATACCACCATTGCTCCCAAGGTACTCAACTCTATCGGGTTTGATAATCCATCGCAAAGGCCGCTCAGAACTCCGCGACAATGCTCACAATTCAGGGGTTCATTAAGGAAGCTAACAGGTGACCAAAAACCAGGATCATAAAACTTTAGGGACATAATCCTTGGCCCACAGCAAGTCCCTGACTACTCTTTAGTCTCTCAGCCACATGGTCCCTTGTCCTCTTCCTCCATGGACCAGGAAGCTTACCTGGTGCTGCACCTCACTGTCTCATTGTTTGGGGGCTGCTCTTCTGCTCCATCTCATGGTCTCCTTCAATCTGCCCCTTCGTCTCAGTGTCACAGCCACCAGTGCCTCTGGTCTTGTCTCCTCCACTTCAAGCAGGGGTCTCAAATGCAATCATTCCACTGCTGGTTCTTCCTTGATGGTCCTGAGAATTCTCTCTCTCTCTCTCTCTCTCTCTCTCTCTCTCTCTGTCTCTGTCTCTCTCTCTCTCTCTCTTTCCTTTCTAAATGTCTCCCTTATAGTCAGAGGAATGACTTTGATGGAAGTGTGGTTTTTGTCTTTCAGTAGACCATACTCTCCTGGAAAGAGAAGATTCCTTCTCCTCACAGAAGGTAAGAGGGAATGCTCTATATGGGGGATTGACACCCTCTTATAAGGTGGGGAGGAACCCCGGTGGCATGTTGGTTGTTTACCTGTTGAGCTGCTAACCTTGAGGCCAGCAGTTCAAAACCACCAGCCACTCTGTGGGAGAAAGGTGAGACTTGGTACACCTCTAACGTGTGACAGTCTCAGAACCCTATAAAGACAGTTCTACCTTATTCTACAAAGGGTCCCTAGAAGTTGGACTCAACTTGATGGCAGCGAGTGATGAAAATGAGAGCTTTGTCTTCTGCCTTGTGTAAACAGGTTTTCCTTCTCCCTTTCATTGCCAGAGGTCAGGGTGGCTTCTGTGACATTTCCTCAGCTACTCCCTAGAACAGTGGTTCTCAACCTTACTTATGCTGCCACCCTTTAATACAGTTTCTCAGGTTGTGATAACCCCCAACCATAAAATGATCTTCATTGCTACTTCATAACTGTCATTCTGCTAGTGTTATGAATCAGGCGACCCCTGTGAAAAGATCATTCGCTGCCCCCCCCCTCCCCCGCCAAAGGGGTCACCACCTCCAGGTTGAGAACTGCTGCTTTGGAACATAAATATCTTACCAATACATCTCATTGATACCAAATCAAAATCAAACCCACTGTCATCAAACTGACTCCAACTCAACATGGCCCTTTAGAGGGTTTCCAGGACTGTAAATCTTGATGGGGGCAGGCACCCTCCTCTTTCTCCTGTGGCGGAGCTGGCTGGTTTGAACTGCTGACCTTTAGGTTAGCAGACTAGCATCTAACCCACAGTGCCCCCAGGGCTTCTTGGGGTCATCGCTACTTTTTCCTTATTGGGTTGGGGTAGAGTGCGTTACTCAACATGGTCGTTCTGCTGTTGTTAGTTCTTGTTAGGTGTCATGGAGTGGGTTCTGACCAATAGCAGCCTGACACACAATAGAACGAAACACAACCTCACCGCCGTTCCGATGCCTGAGCCCATTATTATAGCCACAGCATCTCTCCATATCATTGAGGGTCTTCCTCTTTTTCACCGCCCTTCTGCTTTACCAAGCATGATGTCCTTCTCCAGAGATCGGTGACTCCTGACAACATGTCCAAAGTATGGAAGACAAAGTCTCACCATCTTGCTTCTGACTAACACTCGGGCTGTACTTCTTCCAAGAAAGACTTGTGTGTCCTTTTGGCAGTCTATTGTTGTGGCAGTTACATAACTTACTATCAACTTGAGGAAAGGGAGCCTGAAATGATAGCTAGGTGCTCAACTGTACCCACTTGTGGTGTGGAGTTGGGATAAATGCAGCAAAAAAGAGACAGGTTGGGGCTGAGCCCCGCTGCGTAGTGGTTGTGCGCGGGACTGCGGCCCACTGGAATGGATGTTCAATTCCAGCTCACAGGAGCAAAGGCTGGGCCTCCTACTCCCACCACCAGAAGGCAGTGATAACTAAAAAACTGAAAAGAAAAAAAAAGAGAGAGAGAAAAAGAGACAGGTTGAGTCTGACCACTGTCACCTATGGACCTGGTTCACAGGAGCTAGAGGAGAAAACGAGAACAAGTTGGCTGGTCTGAAGTGCCTGACCTAGCCCAAGGGAGCTAGGATTGTTGAGAATTTGTGATAGGGTTTTGTGGGGGCATTCTTGGCAGGACCTGTGAATCTAGGGCAGAGGCATAGAAAGTGCAGGATGCTGCTGCATCTCCTGGAGCAGTATTGAAGCTGCTGGGTAGTGATCTCCACTCACGCTTGCAAGTCTCCTGGAATATTCCTGTCTTGAGCCAGGTGGAAGCTGCTGGGTATCCTGTGTTTCCACGACTCCTGGAAACAACTCCAGTCTTGAAGCAATAAGACCCCAGGCCAGCTCACCTGACAACTTTCTGCTTTATTCTCTAAAACACAGCCTATCTGAATGCTTGTAGGCTTCCCCATAGTACAGTTAAGATCCTGTAATGCAACTGGTCACTAAGATCCTCTAATGCAATTAGGTGGTTGGTCCCGTAATGTGATTGAAAGAAATAGTCTTGTAAGACAATTGGATGGGCTGGCTCAGCCAGCTACACCTCATTTACATAGCTCACAGTGTGGGCCTATTGTCTTTCCTGTTGTAAACCTATAACGTTATAAGGATGTTAAGAAAGAAGGTGAAAGAAGTTGTTTGGTTAATCAAGGATACATAAACCTTGAAAAAACTGTAAAAAGTTAGATCTGTGCCATCGAGCCTTGTCTCCGGAATTTGTGTGCACTTCCTGTTGGTGACTCCGTCTCCCTCACTGCTCTGCTTGCCTGACCTGTTCCCACATGGTCCATGGTGTAAAGTGAGGTGACCAAAGGGCACCTTGATGAAGCTAAGTGAGACGGCTCACGTGGAGTTGACCCTGCCGGATTTCTGAACCTATAAATTGCTGCTGCTGCTGCTGCTGCTGCTGACTTTATGGACGAACTGTCTTGATTCGACTATGTTAATGGATGCAGACTCACAAGAGTGAAGATTTTTTACATCAAAGAACATACTTGTCTTCTCAGAGCACTGGGTTGATACAAGGGGGCAGTCTAGAAATTGGATACTCAAAATTGGGTGGGGAGAGGGATAAAGGCATGAATTGGCTGGTGTTCAAACTTTCATAGGTGAGGGAACATATTCATAGATTGTAGGATATGGCATAGATGTTCACATAATTAAAATTGTTACAGATAGAATTTTTTTTTTTTTTGGCATCACTGCCCTCAGATGGTGGGAGTAGGAGGCCCAGCCTTTGCTCCGTGGCGCTGGAATCGAACCTCCATCCCAGTGGGCCGCAGTCCCGTGCACAACCACTAAGCCACTGGGGCTCAGCACAGATAGAATTTTTTTTTTGGGGGGGGGCATCACTGCTCTCCGGTGGTGGGAGTAGGAGGCCCAGCCCCACTGCTGGAATTGAACCTCCGTCCCAGTGGGCCACAGTCCTGCGCACAACCACTACGCCACCGGGGCTCAGCCCAGAATTTTTGTTCATTTATAGAATCTTATGTTTAAAAGAGACTGACACATTTTGAGTGATATGCATCTTATTTTTATCCTGTTAGGTACAAATATGACTTTATTATTGTTTTGTTTTAAAATTATGTATGGCTAAAGAGTTGTGTCAAAATGGCAAGTTGACAAGGGGTGGTCTGTGGTAGTTACATAATCTCCTGTCAAATTGAGGTCTTAAGAGGGAATGTGCAGCAGCAGCTCTCCAAGAGCAAGGCTGGGCCTCCCACTCCCACCAGAGGGCAGTGATGCCAAGAAAAAAAAAAAGAGTGAATGGGTTAGTTAGCCTGTCAATTAGGTCACAGATTGATGACCTCATTTGGAGACTCAAGGGAGATCAATAGTTCACTAGAGGCTGCCCATACTTCCCCCCCTTCCCCACCCCCCTCCCCCACCAGCACACTCACTCTCTCTCTGTTTCACCTTCCTGTGGACAAGCCACCTGAAGCCATGCTGATGGCAGCCAGAGCCCTGGAGATGTTTCCACTGCCATTGAGTCCACAGGACTTTCCACTCACCAGTCTGTGGTCTTCCTGCATTAAGCATCATTGCATTTGTTGGGTGATTCTGAAGAGGAACTCATGGGTTTATATCAGACTTATCAGCTACCATTGAACTTATGGACTTGATCTGGACTGGATTGGGGTGTTTTATTGATGCATAATTAGTTCTTTTTTTTGTTTTGTTTTGTTTTGTTTGTTTTTTGGGGGGGCATCACTGCCCTCAGGTGGTGGGAGCAGGAGGCCTAGCCTTTGCTCCGTGGAGCTGGAATCGAACCTCCATCCCAGTGGGCCGCAGTCCCGCGCACAACACTACGCCACCGGGGCTCAGCCCTTGCATAATTAGTTCTTAATATAAAGTTCTCTCTTGTACATATATGAATATCTCTGGACTTGTTTCTCTAGTCAACCTGGTCTAATGCATTTCTTCAGAATACAGACTGAATAAATTCATATGGAAGTTGAAGCTGATGAAAATTAAAACAAGTACACCAGAGGACTGGCTCTCAACCTTCTTAATGCTGCAACCCTTTAATGCAGCTCCTCATGCTGTGGTGACACCCCCCCCCCACCAACACACAATAAAATCATTTTAATTGCTAATTCATAATTTTGTCAGTCCGGGTAGACTAGAGGAACAAACTTCAGAGACACGCATATGGATATAAGGAAAAGGTTTATATACAAAAGGAATGTGACACTAAGAAGGCATCACAATCCAGTCAAGTGCGAAGTCACACGTCCGATATTAACCCATATGCCCAAAATCAGTCTACAAAGTCGCCTTTCGACTCACGAAGTCACAGGTCAGTGGGTGCAGAATCCTGGTGCTGGCAGGGCACCTCACTTCCAGGACTCAGGGTCCATCAACAGCAGAAGCAACTCATCGCTGGCAGAGGTCTCCATGTGGCCGCCCCAGCTTCAGAGATCCAGCTCCATCAGGACAAAGCCATGTGGTCTCTCCACAGGCTCCTCTAACTTCTCGGATGCTGCCAGCTTGTCTTATCCGTGATTCATGTCTCTGAGACTAGCTCCCAACAACTGGGGAGAAAGCGTCTCATCTTCATGAGGGAAATATCACGAGATTTCCCAGACGTATCAGGAGAAAGCCATGCCCACACAGAAGCCTCATTGGCTACTCAATCGCTATCTCCAGATTAACAGGATAGACTCCACCCCTACATTTTAATCATAAAATTAACATAAGCACATAACTGCCACAATAATGGTAATTTTGATACGGTTATGGAACAGTTGATCCCAGCGACAGGATCATTTGACCCACTCCCCCCCGCCCGGGCCCGACGGGTCACAATACACAGGTTGAGAACCTTTGCACTAGATCCAAAGAATAACTTTGAGTTTGTCCAACCTGGAATTAGAGACCATCTCAAGAATTTATTTGTTACATTGAAAACTAATGGTCAAAGACCAGATTAATTGAGGGATGACATTAAGGACATCTTATATGAAGAAAACAAAAAGTTATTAAAAACATAGGAAAGAGGACTGAGCCCCGGTGGCGTAATGGTTGTGCACGGGACTGCGGCCCACTGGGTTGGAGGTTCAATTCCAACTCCACAGGAGCAAAGGCTGGGCCTCCTACTCCCACCACCAGAGGGCAGTGCTGCCCACCCCAAAACAAAACAAAACAAAAAAAAGACAAGAAAAAAACATAGGAAAGAAATAAAAAAAGCAAAACCATGTCAGAAGACTCTAAAACTTGCTCTTTATCATAGAGGAACTAAAGCAAAGAGAAAAGATGGTGAAGGTAATAAACTGAGCAGATTTCAAAGGGAATTTCAAGAAGACAAAGTAAAGTATTACAATGGAATATGCATGCAACGGCCTAGAGTTAGGAAACCACAAGGGAAGAACACATTAAACATCTCTCAAGTTGAAAGAAGTATTGAAAAAGTCATGTCTCAAGTTGAAATACTGTAGAACTCTATGGGGGAATTGTTGAATGACCCAGGAAGCATTGAAAGATGGTGGAAGGAGTACACAGTAACTGAAACAAAAAGAATTGGTCATTGTTCATTAATTTCAGAAAGAAGTATATGATCAAGAGTTATAGGTATTAAAGGCTCTGGGAACATATCTAGAAGACCTATTAGTTGAAATGCTTCAAGAAATTGATACCGTGCTGGCTCACTGTCTATGCCATGAAATTTGGAAGACAGCCACCTGACCAACCAATGGGAAGATATCCATATCCTTGCTCATAAGTAATCCAACAGAATGTGGACATTGTCAGATGATGTAATTATCACATGCAAATAAGATTACACTGACAATCATTCAAAAATAGCTGTGGCAGTACCTCAACCAGGGAACTCAGACTGGATCTGGAAGATGTGTAACAAGAGACATCAAGACTTCTCTTAACTCACATACCTGCACGTCTGACTCATAGATCAGCATATCAGATGATAGGCTGCTGACATGCTGGCTGAGCAGGCCAATTAATGCCATGATCAATAGGCAAGATTATGTGGAGCCAGATGCAAGAACCAGAGGAATTGAGACAGCTTTGCCAGAACATGCATGTGTATTTGGATGCAGGTCTCATCACTGAGAAAACTCTTCTTATAACTGCTTGGTAATTATATCAGATGCCATGTGGAAGATGATTACATCATTTCATAGTCATTAAATTATATCATGACATAACTACCAAACCACATCTTTTTTAAAAAAAATAAATCATTTTATTGAGGCCTCATACAACTCCCATCATGATCAATACATGTCAATTGTATGCATACCACATTTTCATACCTGTTGCCATCATCACCCCCAAACATCCTCCCTCCACTTAGTACCAGCTTCCCATATTTCCCTTCCCTCCCCACTGCCTCTCCACCATAAACCCTTAATAATTTATACATTGTCATTACTTTTTCAGATCATACTCTCTGGGGTCTTAAAGACTTGAAAGCAAACAAGCAGCCATCTAGTTCAGAAGCAACAAAGCCCACATGGAAGAAGCACACCAGTCTATGTGACTATGAGGTGTTGAAGGGATCCGGTGTCAGACATCAAAGGACTAAAATATGTATCATTATAAATCAGGGACAGTACAGAATGGGCACCAAAGTGCATCAATAGGGGAAGCAACATCTCCTCCCAGAGAGTTTGCAGGGAGGAGAGGAGCCAGTCAAGGTAGAGTGTGGCAACAAGTAGGTATGCAACTTTCCTCTAGTTCTCAAATGCTTCCTCCCACTCACTATCATGGTCCCAATTCTACCTGACAAATCCAGCTAGACCAGGGGATATACACTGGAGCTGAAAACATGGGGTGTTCATGATAGATGATCCCTTCAGGACCAGTGGTGGGAGTAGTGATACTGGGAGAGTGAAGAGAGGGTGGGGTGGAAGGTGGGAACCAAGTGCAGGAAATTACATATGACCTCTCTAGAGTATGGACAAACCACATCTTTTTATACCTGCCAAACCACTGGGAATTATGGCTCAGGTAGTTTGACACACAACCTTAGTCATCACAACTATCTTTTCTCACACTCCACACAGACCAAGCACAAGATGAAACCTGATCCTGTTCCCACTCTCAGTAAACCCCCTCCTGTCCCACCTGGTGGTTCCCCACCCTTCCCTCCTGCCTAGACCTGCCTTAAGTCACGGAATCCCAAGTAAAGACAGCATTCTTCCAGGTTTCATTATAAAACTGGTTTAGAGATTCCTTCTCTAATGCCTCCAAGGCATTTGCTTTCTGTTTTGTACCAAGTTATTTTTCCTGCCCCAGAATGCTTCATTCTCTTTATTAAACCTTTCAAATGCCCATCAGGAGCAGGCAGCATGGCCCTTCTCAGACAGAGGGACAAAGCCATAGTTCCTCATTGCTATTGGAACAGTTTCCTTTATGGCTGCCATGGAAACCATCCATCTTTGA
>PVJH01041914.1:0-14653 GCA_004026705.1 Nesogale talazaci | reverse complement strand
AGGCTCTCCTCGCTGAGGCCCAGCACGGCCGACAGGTGGCCGATGTAGCGGATGGCCAGGCGCAGCGTCTCGATCTTGGTCAGGCTCTGGCCGGCCGGCGCCACCGAGGGCGGCAGGAAGCGGCGCAGCTCGTGCAGCGCGCGGGCCAGCGTGCGCATGCGCAGCTTCTCGCGCTCGCTGGCGCTCTGCCGCTGCCCGCCGGCCGGCCCGGGCCGCGCTCGTCGGGGCGCCGTCGGGGCGGCTGCGGCTGCGGCTGCGGCTGCGGCTGCGGGCGCTCGGGCGCGGTGGCCGGGCGCCGCGGGCTGCCAGGGCCGGCGGGAGCTGTCGCAAGGGCACGCACCTGACGAATCGGAGGAGGAGGCCGGGGACGCGGAATCCGAGTGGCCGGCCCAGCCCCAGCCCTGGGGGGAGATCCAGGGGTCCCGGCTGAGGAAGAGGGGCGGCGGAGGCGACGGGGCCATGGCCAGGGTGTGGGTGCTGGGAGGCCGGCCGGACACCTCGAAGCCTGCGCTTTTATCCAGTCCAGAGGTGCGAGGTGGCCCCCCACCAGCTTACAGCGAGGTGTCAAAACCCACAGAGCCCAGGGAAGATCTGGGCAGGGGGGCCTGGGAAAGCGGGCCCATTTGCGGAGGTGTGGATCCTGACTCCTCCGGGGCTCTAATGGAGGCCCCTGCAGCCCGGGACGTGAGGGGCGGACAATTCGCACCTGGATGGAGCTGCTAAGCTTCTCACATGTTCGCACACACCCCCGCCCAGGCCACTAGGCCAGTCGGGGAGTGTGGCAATGTGTGGCACTGCCAGCTTACCCCCAGCGACTCCCTGCCCGCCCCCACCCGCCTGGGCGCCTTCTCAGCACCAGTCCCGGGGGCGCTGCGCTCAGCAGCTCCCATGGAGCACTCAGGAGTGCGCTGGCCCAGGGACGCTGCTACAGTGACTTAGAGTGGCGCTTCTGGGTCGGAGGACCCTCTCACAGGGGTGGCCTACAACCATCAGAAAGCACATCTCTCCGATGGCCCTTCTATCCATCTCCAGGCCAGCCCGCCCACATGCAGATACATGCCCGCAGATGAGTACCCAGCGTGAAGACCGTTATCCACGCCACACCATGCTGCCAGATAAAATTTCACTTATTTGTAATTTCAAATAGATGTCTCACAACATAGAATGACATATTGCTCTGTGATTAATCACTGCTTTAATTATGTTCAATGTATAGCAATAAAAATACATCCTGCATTTCAGATATTTACGTTATGATTCATAAAAGCAAAATTAGCGATGAAGTCTCAATGAAAATAATTTTATGGCTGGGAGTCACCACAGCATAAGGAACTGTATTAAAGGGCCATGGCATTAGGAAGGTTGGGAACCACCCCCTTAGAGGAATCTCACAGGTGGACCCTTTGTGGTTCCCCTAGCCTCCATCTGTCGATTGCTGAGTGAGCACAACAATGTCACTTCATTGCTCACAACCTCTGAACATTGGAGCAGAATTGAACTTGCCCACAGCCTGGGGAAGAGGAATGTAAAATGGGAGAAGTGGGCTTTATAATCAAGCAGGCCTATTTCACACCACCTTGGGCACAACACTTGACAGTCTTAACTTGAAAGAATCATGTAAAATAGTATGGGCTTGACAAGGGGGTTAATATTTGCTACTGATATAAGGAAGATAAATATTTCAGGGCAGGGCTGAGCCCTGGTGGTGCAGTGGTTGAGTGCTGGACTGCGGCCCACTGGCTTGGCAATTCAAACCCAGCAGCAACTCTCCAGGAGCAAGGCTGGGCCTCCCACTCCCACCAAATGGCAGTGATGTCTATATATATATATATACACATATATTAGTAATTTAGTAATTTGATATATATATACATTCAGGGCATTAGCCTCCTCCCTGGAGTACAGACAATAGGGAAACGGGTGAAGGGACTTGTCAGACAGTGTACAATATGACAAAATAATGACAATTTGTAAATTATTAAGGATTCCTGGGAGAGGAGGAGGGGGTGGAAGGAGAAATCTGGGGAGCTGATACCAGGGACCTAAATAGAAGGAGGATGTTTCGAGAATGATGATGGCAACAAATGTGCAAATGTGGTTTGCATACAATTGATGTATGTATTGATCGTGATAGGAATTGTATGGGCCCCTAATAAAATGACATATATGTATATATATAGTTAGCCTGTTGATAATCAAAATGCTAGTAATATGTAATATATTTTATATATACATAACCTAAATAGAACAATATAAAATCTGGTTTGTTATAAATCCAAAATGTAAAATTCCTTTACGGAAAGGGTGTCCTACTTAGGAAGGAGTAAATAAGGGAGCATGAAGCTTCAGGGGACGGTAGTCTAATGGTTCCTGAGAAAGGTACGTATAGGTAATTTCCTAATGATTGCTATACAACCTACCTTTCTTAGAGTAAGAGTTGTATCATGTGACATTGTAAAAACCTGCCCATCTCATCCTGTAATCTTTCTAAATAAAACCTCTTTCTTATATATTAACTTGCAAAGGCAGAAATGAACTCAGAAACCGCTCAGAGGAAGAACTGATTGTTTTCATTCTGCAAGCACTTACAGTAGTAAACTTGGAATTTCTCTAATCAACGTGCTCTGGTTTTTGCTAATACAGTGACAGGTTGCCTGGCCCCCTAGCAGCAGGCCACAGTTTCATTTGTGTCTATTTATTATTGTTAGTCCCTGCCTCACGGTGACATGGTGCACAATGGAACGAGCACTGCCTGGTCTCGTGCCATCCCCATGACAGGATGCAGGTGGTAGGTAGGGTTTTAACTGACTGATTTTCAGAGCAAATTGCCATCCAGGTCTTCCTTTCTAGTCTGTGTTAGTCTGTAAGCTCCACTAAAACTTGCTTATCAGCAGCAACACTGAAGTGCTCCGTGATTTATAATTACTGGGAATGGGACCCAGCTTTCTCACAAATAGTAAGAATTCCACCACTGAACTACCTATGACCTCGTGTATTAGACACAGGCCTTCAAACTGATTCACCCACTGTGGTAGTATGTAATCATTTATCAATTTGAGAGGATTAAGGAGGGGTACAACTATGTGGACAGCCACCCCTCCCCCAGAAGAATTTACTTCAGAGGACAGCACTGAAGGTGCAGCCCAGGGAGAAGGACATGTCTGATCAGAGCACATGGGAACAAATGAAGGGGGAGGAAGAGAGAGTGGAGCACATCCTGGCTCACCAACTCTTGAGGACAATATCCCTGCTCAGGGCAGCCAATGTAGAGAAGAGCATATGGCCGGCCCTACTACAAGATAGGACATCCCTCACTGACCCATAGCCCTGTAGAGGACAACACTAGAGACACAGTGTGGGAATTGCACCTGATCTGACCCCATCACACTGATATAAAACACTGAGATCATGCCACAGAACATGTTTTGCTCTGTCTTGTTTTGTTTTGTCATATTATTATCTCTGCAGGTCTATCTAGTTAAGATAGGCTGGATAAACAGGCTGGAGAAGAAAACAGTGGACTGACAGTTCCAGGGGGACATGGGAGAGGGAGAGGTGGGGGAAAGGAAGTGGTGTTAACAAACCCAGAGACAAGAGAACAACAAGTGATCCAAAATTGGTGGTGAAGAGGGTATAAGAGGCCTGGTAGGGGCTTGATCAAGGGCAATGTAATCGAGAGGAATTACTGAAACACAAATGAAAGTTTAGAATGATAGACAAGAGGAAAGTAAAAAAAAAATAGAGGAAAAAATTAGGAGGCAAAAGCATTTATAGAGATCTAAATAAAAGCATATACATATGTAAATATATTTATATGTGATGATGTGGAAATAGACCTATGTGCATATATTTATAGGTTTAGTATTAAGGTAGCAGATGGACATTAAGCCTCGACTCAAGTACTCCCTTGATGCAATAACACTTTGTTCTATTAAATTGGCATTCCACGATGCTCCTTCCTGGCAAGATCATTGAAGAAAAAGCAATGTGGTGAAGAAAGCTGATGGTGCCTGGCTATCAAAAGATATAGCGTCTGGGGTCTTAAAGGTTTTAAAAGCAAGAGGCTATCTAGCTGAGAAGCAACAAAGCCCACATGGCAAAAGCACACCAGCCTGTGTGATCACAAAGTGTGGATGGAATCAGGTATCAGGCATCAACAAACAAAAAATCCTCTCATTGTGAATGAGGGGGAGTGTGGAGTAGAGACCCAAAGCCCATCTGTAGGCAACTAGACATCCCCTGACAGAAGGGTCTTGGGGAGCAGATGAGCCAGTCAGGATACAGGATACAGGATACAGTAGCAATGATGAAACATACAACTTTCCTCTAGTTCTTTAATGCTTCCTCCCCTCCACAATCATGACCCCAATTCTAGCTTATAAAGCCGGCTAGACCAGAGGATGTACACTGGTAGAAATAGGAACTGAGAACACAGGGAATCCAGGGCAGGTGGACCCCTCAGGCCCAGTGGTGAGAATGGTGATACCTGAAGGTGGAGGGAAGGTGGGGTAGAATGGGGGAACTGATTACAAGGATCTCTCTAAGGGGACCGACAACAGAAAAGTGGATGAAGGGAGATGTCAGACAGTGTAAGGCATGACAAGACAACAATGATTTACAAATTATCAAGGGTTTGAGAGGGAGGGGTGGCAGGGAGAGAGGGGTAAAAATGAGGGGCTGACACCAATTGCTCAAGCAGAAAGCAAATGTTTTGAGAATGATGATGACAACAAATGCGCAAATGTACTTGACACAAGGATGGATGCATGATTGTGACAGAGTTGTCTGAGCTGCCCCGCCTCCAAAAAAAGATGCAGTGACGTAAAGAATGTATGTATGTATTGTGACTAGAACTGTATGAGCCCCCAATGGGATGATTGTTTAAAATAATTTTTAAAAGGACTTGTACAAGCCCCCAATAAAATGATTTAAAAAAAAAACGAGTGAGGGAGTAAAGTCTAACCTGTCAATCAGGCGCTAGCCAATGAGGTCTCAGTGTGGGCGTGGCCTTCTGAGGATTCTGGGAACTCCGATAATCCTCCTTGGAGGTGGAAGACCCGCTCTCACTCCCTGTGAGATATACCTGTGGAGACACATGGAGAAAAGCTGAAGGAGCCAGACTTCTGGAGCTCGAGAAGCCACGTGGAGCCCTGCCAGTTCTGATATGTTTACTGTACCATTGGAGCCACAAAACTTCCCACCCACTGGCCTGTCATCTCTCTGCATTCAGTGTCATTGCATGTGTTTCCTGAGTCTTGAGAGGACTTAAAAGATCAGTATGAGACATATGGGCTAATATCGGCCTCATGGACTTGATCTGTACTAGGCTGGAATGCTTTCTCCATACCCACCTGCTCTTGGGTATAAAGCTCTTTCTTATACCCATCTGAGGGGGTCAAAATGCACATCCTTGGGGACAGGGAAATCGACCTGATTGTCAGTCAGAGCTGATTGACTCAGTGGGAGACCCTGATTGACCCCTGGGGCTTGGTGGGTTACTTATGGGCTGCAAAATCAGCCTTTAGAACCCTCTAGCCAACTCTCGGTGGGAGACAGACGAGCCTTTCTCCTCCTGTAGAGTTAGTCGCAGAAACCCACGGGGGCTGTTTTCCACCCTGTCCCACAGGGTCGCTATCAACCAGAACTAACTCCGTGGCAGTGTTTTGTTGCTTATGTTAGATGAGGACCTCCATAACTGCTACGAGGTAAGTATTGGGCTGTAAGCTGCAAGGTTGGCAGATGGGACCCACCCACTACTCCACGGGCTAAAGCTGAGAAGAAAGAAACCGGCTGCTCCCATAAAGATTTCATCTCAGAAACTCTGCCGAGCCTTTCCGCTCGCAGTCACAGGACCGAGGCCGAATTGGCTTCATGGCAGTGGGTTGGAGTTTGGGGCTTTGATGTCAGATACCCAGAGGTGGGTAACCTCGGGCCCTGTGTCATGAACTTTCAGTCCTATAGGAGAAAGAGTGTCTTCTGTAACTGGTAGAATGGGTTACCCACAAGACCAGAAGTTCAAAACCACCAGACAGGTTTTCTACTTCCATAAAAAGTTACAGTCGGGGCTGAGCCCCAGTGGCGTAGTGGTTGAGTGCGGGACTGCGGCCCACAGGGTTGGCAGCTAATATCCAGTAGCAGCTCTCCAGGAACAAGGCTGGGCCTCCTACTCCCACCAGGGGGCAGTGATGCCCACAGAAAAAAGTTACAGTCTTGAAAACTCACAGAGGCAGTTCTACCCTGCCCTGGATGAGTCAGCATCTACTCCATGGCAGCGAGTTTAGTGGAGCTGTGTGTCCTTAGGCTAAGTCCTCAGCCTGTTTGAGCATGCGCTGCTGCTGCTGCCTAACACAGGGGTAACAATCACGTATAGGAATAAAAATAGGAAGAATTGAGAGCATAAAGTTTGTAAAGCAAAAGCTCTCACTCATCGGCAAAGATTATAGTTTAAAGGCAGCATCCCGAGGTGAAGAGTCCACAGCTGAACTGTGACGCAGGAGGACTAGATAGGGAGAGGCAAGGGAAGAACATTCTAGATGTAGGAATGCACAAGCAAAGGCCTGTTGGTGGGCCCCCTCCCCAAGTGCAATAATGGGGTGTGGGGGTGGAGGGCTATGTACATGCTGAAACTGGGCTCGGGCTAAGGAGTTGGGTTTTATTCTGAGGTAACAAGGAAATACAATAGAGTTGTGAATAGAGGTGTGGCAGTGTAAAAAATCAGTCATCAATAACCAAGGACAATGTAATGATGGTGCTTAGGGTGAGATTAGCCTGTATGGATAAATGGCCTTGTAAACCTTTGAAAATTTAACTTTTAATTATACAAATTGCATAACTAACCCTTGCAAGAAATGGAAGCACTAGAAATAAAGTCCCTTCAAATAGACCAGTAACCTCTAACCTCTCCCTGAAGGTAACAGCTATGGTCATCTTCTGTGTGTCTTTCCAGACCTGGTCCATGTACTTTCATAAACATGTGTCCTTAGAGAGTGCTTAATATTCATGAGGGTATGTGTGGTACATTCAAATTGAATCACCCGCCTATAAAACCCAAACCAAACCTGCTGTGGGCAAAGCAAGTCCAACTCACACCCCTTAGGGTTTCCAAAATTACAGGAGCAGCTGCCGCGACTATCTAACTGCCAGCCTTTCAGCCAGCAGCTGAGCACGTGGCCACTGGGTCACCACGGCCCCTCCAGATCAGCCTTTAATATAAGCACATTGAATCTTTTAGATTTAAATGCCAAGACACACTTATCTGACTCACTCCACCCCCACCCCCTTTTTGTTCCTTTGCAGGATTAAGCTCTAGCCATGCAAAAGAGAACTTTGTCAGAGTTGATTGAAGTGTTCAGTCTCTGAAATCATAGAGGATGATTTTAGCTGGCAGGATTCTCTCTGGCCCTGGGCCTCTCGGGTCTCTTGAGCTGGCCAGACTACTGCCCTGCTCTGACAAGTCTTCCAAAGTTTTTAGCTCTGCCAGCTAAGTCTCCAAAGGTACCCCACTCGTGTACCATGCCTAGGCTAGAGGCCCTCGGCACTCCCTTGAAGTGCTATCAAGTGCTCAGAAGCGCCCCACTCTGCCAGCAAGGTTCCTGCCCAAGGTGCTCAAGGTGTCCGTTCCCTTTGCTCCCTCGATCAGGAAGGTCCTGTCGGTCTCATAGTCCTACTGCCCTTCTGGCTTCCTTTTCTCTGCCATTGCTTCTTGCAATCATTCGCTGTCTCCAATGTCACAGTTGTCTTCTAAGTCCCAGGTCCACTAAGGGATCCTGGATCTAACGGACGTATTCCACGCCCACCTCTTGTTCGTGACATCCCACCTTCCAACCTCTAGAGCGGTCCACTTGAACCCTAATGAGATGGCGAAAGAGACCAATTCCTTCATACCTGTTAGGTGGCATCTAGTCGGCTCCAACCCACAGTTACTCTCTGCACAAAAGAGCAGAACCTGCCCGGCCCTGCGCCAGCCTCACGCTGGTTCTATGCCTGCGTCCGTGTTGCAGCCCCTGTGTCCACCCGTCTCCTGGAGGGACTTCCTCTCTTTTGCTCCCCTCCACTCTACCAAACATGATGTCCTTCTCCACAGACTGGTTTCTCCTGAAAATATGTCCAAAGTATGTTCAGAATGAAGTCTCGCCATTCTTGCTCCAAGGAACACTCTGTCCACACTCTTTCCAAGACAGACCTGGTGTTCCTTTCAGCAGACCATGGTACTTCCAGTATTCTTCACCTGCACCATGATTCAAACCCATGGATTCTCCTTCAGTCTTCCTCATTCAGTGTCCAATTTTCTTTTTTTTTTTTTTTTTTTTTTTTTTTTTTTTTTTTTTTTTAGGCATCACTGCCCTCAGGTGGTGGGAGTAGGAGGCCCCAGCCTTTGCTCCTGGGAGCCGGAATTGAACCTCCATCCCAGTGGGCCGCAGTCCCGCGCACAACCAGTGTCCAATTTTCACATGCCTATGAGGCAGTTGAAAATATCTTGGCTTGGGTCTGGTGCATCTTAGTCCTTTGCTTTACAATGCTCTAAAGAGATCTTGTACAGCAGATGTATGCTTTATTTGGGTTCTATGCCTCATCACCTAGGTGTCATCAAAATTATTTACATTATTAGCAAGCTCTTCAGTCCTCTTGGTGGGCCACAATTACCTCTTTTGTATAATCCCGTCCAGTTATTTGCTACAAAGACAATAACTAGAAGAGCTATGTCAAGTAATTCAGTGCATGGCAGCTACCCCGAGAACCTGGCTGTCAGAGTCTGAGTCCTGGCAGGTCAGGCTCTGGACTTTGTCTGCTGTGATCACATGGCTCATTCAGCCAAGCTCAGCCAGGGTCACAGGGACATGCCGCGTGCCCTGACTCCTTCCCCTGAGCCTGCACTTCTCCACCCCAAGGAGACATCCAGGTGGATCTCCAAAGTAGTCTTGGAGTAAAACAATATAATATGTGTGTCTCATAGTGCTTAGCATAGTTTGGGAACAGCACAGCAAAATGAGTAGACGACTGTGTTGGACTGAATGTAAAGGAATTGATATTGTCAGCCTTGGCTTTGTAAAGGGTGGGGAAGCTTTTTTCTTCCAAGGACCATTTGGGCATTTATATATCACTCAAAGGTCATACTGGTCAAGCATTTAATGAGCTAACCACTAATGTGATGACTGGGATGGCTTCTCTGTGGTGAGGCATGTGATGGCAGCTGGTATTGATCTCGAGGACCTGCGATGGCCTGCAGGCTGGATGTTCCCACATGTCAGAAGGGAGTGGTTCCTTGCTTTTCTGGAACTTTCTGCAGTACCAGGCTGGGGGTCTCACCCTACCCACCTCTCCTCCACCTTGTTATCTGTGGGCTCAGAGTGAGGGTCACCCCTCATCAGAGAACTCCAATGCCAGCCTGTGGCACAGGTGACTAGCACTGAGTATTAGGATAGCCGGAGTGCCTGGAGTGGGAGTCAGCCATCTTAGGTAAGTGCAGAAAATGGAGAATCTGAATCAGTGAGATCGTAGGAGTCACTGGGTGGAATATCTGGTGAAGCACTTTAAAGAGACTGACTCAGCTGACAGGTACGCTCCTTCCTATGGCTCTACACTTTATATTTTCTTCTTTCCTGGGCAATACAGGGGGAGCTCTAGAGGCATAGGGGTTACAAGTTGGGCTGCGATGCACGAGGTTAGCAGTTCAAAACCACCAGCTGCTCAGGGGAAGAGACAAGGTTATGTACTCCTGTAAAGAGTTACAGTCTCAGAAAGGTGTCTAGCGATGTGCCACAGGCTCTGTCCTCACCTTGCACTATGATCTTGAGTAGGTACATACAATGGATTTAATTGGGGATAAAAGGAACTCTGATGGTGGAGTGTTTACACATTGAGCTCAACAGTCTGAAACAACCAGTCACTTTCAGGGGGAAAAATGGGACTTTCTACTCCCATCCAGAATTAGTCTTGGAAACTCACAGAAGCAGTTCTACCCTGTCTTATAGGCTCGCTGTGAGTTGGCATCGACATTATGGCCGTGAGTGAGTGAGTTTGGAGTAAAATTCAAGCCTAGAAAATGAACCGGCTGACTTCCAGGATAAACAGATCTTGACAGACTGGGACAAGCAGCACATCAGACCCAGGATGGTGCCTTCTGTCCCTCCTGAGCTGGGGTCAAGCCACCTGGTGTGAGCAGCAGTACACATGGAAAGGAATGATAGTCATGCCTCCACCGTGTCAGGCCCCAGCAGCAAATGTGGTTCCACACTGTAGTCACAGACGCAGGTTTTCAGTCAAAGTAGTCATGATCCCTTCTCCACTGGGCAGGATGGGCCGTTCCCTGGTAAGTGGTCACACGGCGCCACCATTTGAGGGAAGGGACAAACTCTAGCTTAGTGGGAGGAGGAAGGCTGGCAAGAGGGTTGAAGCCATATCATTACAGAAATAGCTGAAGGTCTTTGGGGTGTTTAGAAACAAAAGCCTTAGGGGGCAGCATCATTACCTCCTGAGATGCAGAGAAAAAACCCCAGGAGTTATCTGAAAGTCTTCCTCAGAAATCTGTCTGGAACCTGGAGTCTTGTGTTGGGAGGGACAGAGTGCCCTATTCCTGGAGGTGGTCAGCAAGAGACTAACCCACATGCAAGAGCAGGTGTGGACAACCTTCCTGACCTCTGTCCTTCCATCTGCTCACCGTCTCGGAAACACAGACCTGTGATCCTTGAGGCACATCCAAGCACGTGAAGGATGAGGATGACAGGAGCTGCAGCCCCCGGGAGGGGGAGGGGGGGCAGGGGGAGGCACAGGGCCTTTCAGGGCATCCTGGGTTAGAGGAGTGCAGAATGAGGCCGCCCCCTGCTCTCCTACCCTTGGGCTGGGACCACACAGTCATCGTTACCTCTGTAATCTGGGTCAACTTAATGCTGATAGCATGTCAATGTTCTCAGTATTCAGGTGAGACCATTTAGGTCTCTCCTTCACTACCTTCTTTTCAACTTCCAAGGATTTTGCCCATATCCTCGGTCCCTAACCACCAGGCAAGGGGGATGCAAAGAAGCCTGGACCGACCCCCGTTGCACTCACCCAGCTCTGTGCCTGCCAGCAGAGTGGGAAACCAGTCAGCTTTGAGGACACCACTTTTGTCTCTGGCCACACCTGTCCTTGGTTAGCCCAGCCCAGACCTTACCCTGTCCCATCAGATCCCTGCCCCACAAGCTCTTCGCCTGCTCCTCTCCCTGGGCAGGCAAGGCACAGCACTGAGGACAAGTACGGTGACCTGGAGGCAGTCTTTGCCATCACTGGTCGTATTCCCTTCCTGTTGATTGGGTCCCTCCCAGGTCCAGGGGTAGTCAGGGTGCTGACTGATGGGGTGCGGTGGGGGGCAGGGCAGTGGGGTCTGTGGTGTGGTATTCTCATTACCAGTGGAGCCGTGTGGCTAGGCCAGCCGCTCCCTCGGCCACTGTGACTGCCTTCACACCTTCGCCCAGCCTGTTTACACAGAAGTCACCTCCCACAGGCCCAAAGGTGTTGACTTGGGAACGTGGGTGTGCAGGGGCCTCCAAAACAGTCCGGCAACAGGTCTCCTCAGAATCCTCCCAAAGCACTCATGGAGTGGGGAGGGAGGCCTAAGGGGGAGGCGGGCCCCCTATTCCCTGGGTTGTGGCTGGAAGGGCTGAGAGAGAACGTGGGAATCTTTATGACCTCCACTCCAGCAGGCAAAATACTCCCTTCCCCACTTCAACCCCACAGGCAGATGCGCAGGGGGTGGATTAGCCAATAAGTGAGGTAAGCACAGACTAACTTGTGCTTACTAATCTGAAGGGAACAAGAAAAAAAACAACCCACTGACAGAGAACTGCCCTTCTGGATTTCAGAGACTGGAACTTTGTTGTTTCAATCATTTTCTTGGGGGCTCACGTACCTCTTATCATAATCCATACATGCATCCATTGTGTCAAGCACGTTTTACATTTGTTGCCATCCTCATTCTCAAAACAGTTGCTAGCTTGTACCAAGGGCTCAAATGGAAAATGTTTGGAAATGTATGTGGCAACATGTGTGCAAATGTGCTTGATACAAATGATGTACTGAATGTTGTAGTAGCTGTAAGAGCCCCCAATAAAATTATTAAAAAAAAAAACAGTTGCTGTCTATGTGAGCCCTTGGTATCCCTTTCTCATTTTCTCCCTCCCTCCCCACCCTCCCCGACGGTAACTCTTGATGACAATTAAAAGCCCTGTCTTCTTCGCATGGAGCAGGGTGGCTTCAAACTGCTGCTCTTGTGCACGACGGCCAACCTCATTACCACTCTGCCCCAGGCTCCTTCGGAGAGGATGCGGGGCAGGGAAAGAGGTGAAACGGTTTACTAAAATGAATAATCAAGTACACGGCAACCGGTGCTTCCCATGCCGGTGTGTGGCACGGCCGAGCTCGGCCTGTGCTTACTGCTGCCCGGCCCTCCGTCCATCGGTCTGCTGCTATCACGTCCGTTCCTACAGCTCGCCACCTGAAAAGAATAGAGTTGCTCCCTGAGGTTTCTGAGACTACAAACCTCAGGGGAGCAGAGCAGATAGCTTCCTCTTCCTCCTGAGGAGAGGCGGGGAGTTTCAGCCGCCAGTTTCATGATGAGCAGCCCAACAGTTCCCCCGTGTGCCACCTGGGCTCCCGGCCTCCCTGTCAGAGAGTGTGAATCTGAAGAGGCATCGATTCTGCAGGAGGATGCCATGGGTTGAGGAGGGAGAGAGAGATGCAAGTCATGTCCAGAAGCAGAATTTCTGATGTGAGGAAAATGTAAACTTGCTCACTACAGATTAGTTAAGTAAGCACAAGCAGACCTGTGCTTAAATGACTTATTCACCACACACTGCTGGCATGTGACACAGCCAGCAGGGCCAGGGAACCCCTCTGGCATGGCCCTGCCAGGCGGAGTCATCTCAAGGTCACCCGGACACCCAGGCCCAGACAGCCACCAGGCCAGGTCAGAAGGCAGCCCCCACCTTGCAGGCCCTCTGTACCACGGAGACCAGTGCCCAAAGCTGTGAGTGTGGTGCAGCAAACCCCACCACCCGCATCGCGGGCATCTCAGGTTCAGCTGAGCAGACAGTCCAGAGAGGTGGCATTGCCCTCCTGAGCGCCTAAGCTAGGCAGTGAACCCCCTGGGAGACGCTGCTCTGTGCTGGGGCTCCAGGGAGGATGCTGACAAGGCTGCCCCTGGTCTGGTGAGGACCCGGTGTGGTGGCAGCACATGGGAGACAGCCCGCCACGGGCCCTGCAGGAGGAAGCCAGCGTCTGAAGTGGCAGGCTGGCAGTGTAGTGGTTATTAGTTAGGCTGTGCTCCACGTGGCCAGCAGTTGGAAAACACCAGCACCTCCTCCAGAGAAAGACAGGGCTTTCTGCTCTGGTAAACAGTGAAAGCCTCAGAAACCCACAGGGGTCGCCATGAGTCCGCACTGGTGGCATGACAGTGAGTTTGGTCTGGTTTCTGAGTCTCCCAGTGGATAGAACTGGTTCACCCAGAGTCCGGGTGGGGCATTGCTGGCCTGGGGGATGCCTGCCCCTGCCCAGAGAGAGTGGGGGGAAGAAGGGGAGGTAGGTCTGTGTTAGGGGTGGAAGGCAGGGAAGCTGGGGGGCGCAGGCGGGGAGCGTGAGCTGGTTGGTTGGAAAGTTATACTGAGAGGAGTTAGGGCTCTTACAAAGGTAAGCGGATAAAACCACCTAAATGGGAGGAAGAGGAACAGTTGAAAGAGGCGACGAGTTGAAGCCAGGAAACCCGTCAGGAGGCTGGGTTTCACCGGGCAAGGGCTGACTGGAACCCGGGCCAGGCAGGGGCGCCTCAGCCTGCTCCACAGAAGCAGCAGTGGGTGCAATTGCTGCGAGCATCACGTGGGGCTCAGCGGCCCTGCAGAGAGTGAGGGCAAAGGGGAAGGGTGGGTGGCACCTGCCCATGCAGAGGCAGACCCAGCCTCCCAGACCTGGGCCCCCCACCTGCAGGGCCAGAAAGCTCTGAACCCATTTCTGTCTGGTATGTGTTTCCTTCATGCACCCCCATCTTCTCTCTCGTCTTCATTTCCAAAGCAATACCTGCCTGCTCACTACAGAAATGCGAGATCTGTCGCGCCTCCACCCACCGGGATATCTCCATTCTTAGCGCCTCACCCACGGCCCTCAACTGAACCTGGCCAGGGCCCTGCGACCCACCGGGAGGGAGAGCACGGTGGGTCTGGCCTGGTACTTTCCCGGCACTCCGGGTGTGGTAGCAACAGTCCAACTAATCAGTACTCCCTGTTCCTCGGGAAGCCCTAAAGTGTTTCACTGGACGACTTTGGACTATCTTTAGGCCAGCTGCTCTCCCCCTTCCTCATGGCGCCACCCCTTCAGACAGCTCCTCCTGGTGTGCTGACAACCCCCCCCCACACCATAACATTAATTTCATTACTACTTCATAACTGTAATTTTGCTACTGTTAAGCATCGGGGGACCCTTGTAAAAGGGTGTGTGTGTTCATGCACGCATGTTTCCTTTGCATTCACCTGAGTAGTCTGGGAACTTTCATCTATTTTATGTAGGTTTTCATTTTTTTTTTCAAATGAACTAAATTCAACTGGAAGTCAGCCAGCACTAGTTGTACTCCAAAGGACTCTGATCATTGAGATTTACCCAAAGAAGTATGACATTCTTAAGCAACACTTTT
>PVJH01041913.1:0-14627 GCA_004026705.1 Nesogale talazaci | reverse complement strand
GGGAAAACCCATTATAAGGATCTACATATAACCTCCTTCCTGGATGACAGATAACAGAAAGTGGGTGAAAGGAGACATCAGACAGTGAAAGATATGAACAAAAAATAATAATTTATAAATTATCCAGGGTATATGGGGGAGTAGGGAGGGTGGGGGGGAAATGAGGAGCTGATACAAAGGGCTGAAGTACAAAGCAAATGTTTTGAGAATGATGAGAGCAACAAATGTACAAAACTGCTTGACCTATAACGAATGTATATATGGATTGTTATGAGTTGTATGAGCTCCTAATAAAATCATTTTTTAAAAAAATATATCAGTTTAAAAAATAAATAAAAATATATCAGCTTTAAAGGGTTTCTTATCAGAGAAATATGAATTTTGCTAAAATTGAAACAAGAATGAACATGAAATTTAAAGTGAAGCTTGAGTGGAAGAACAATGAGACCACTGGTGTTTTATGAAATCTTTTAGAGACAATGACTTAAGAAATAACAGTTTCAAAATTAATAACTTGTTCTAACTAGGGGCAAGATGCTGTTGTAGATGAAACCCTCAACTGCATATAAGCCACATCAATTTTCAAGGAAATTTTTAATTATAATCTTGCTCTAATTTAAGATTACCTACAAGGAACAGCATAAAACATAGTAAACAACATAGACATTGCAAGTGGTTCATAGAGTCAACCAATTGACAATAGTCACAATCAAACATCACAGGAACAGGTTTCTTGGAAGATGTTCAAAGCACTGTAACTTTTCAAGATTCTGGAGGACCCAAAAATGATAACATCTGCCAATTATGAGACTGTTTTGGTAAAGTTAGCAAAAACTTTGGTAGTAAAATACCCATGGTAGCTTCACCTAATGCAATGTTCCTGGTAATGTTCATCATCAAACAAGTGTATTTTGGGCAGAATTATATTGAAAAATCAATAGTAATTCAACTTACACTCCCGATTTGCATTCCTCTATCTTTCTTTTCTTTCCCAATATTAAAGAAATACTTAAAGAACAACCATTGTATTTGGCTAATAAATTTGAAGACTGCATTAACAGAAATTTTAGGATCCTCATTTCTATTGAAATAGACCAAATTACATTACTTTCCCTTTTTTTGTATTTTTAATTTTTTTACATCTTAATTAAAATTTTAGGAAGAGTTTCAAGTCTCTTCATATATGTGGATATATATGACTTTTTCTTAACTTTAATAAAACCTTAAAGTACATTTAATTTTAATATGTTTAAATTAATTATTAGATATTCTTCTGAGATTTCATTTTTTGCTTTTATTTTCTGCTTTTGCCATTCTAATTTATTATTGGCTATTACAAGACAAGTATTGCATATGCATCCTTTTGCATATTACAAGTATGCAAAAAGTACTGGTTTAAGAGTGAGTTAAATGTAAAAGTGCTCTACTTGCACTCATTCTTAATTAAAACACCTTGCTTATTCCTTGCATGAGGTGCATGAAAAAAGAACAATGCCTACAAATTTTTATCCATATTAAAGTGAAAATGATGAAAGAAATATTTTAACCAAGTAGCAGGTAATGATTTATGCTTGCAACATACACAAAAGACAAGCAAAGAAATAAAAAAGATATTTTCTGTGTAGTGTCAATATTTTCTAGTTGGTAATAAGAATAGTTTTGCAGGGTATAACTGGGGGGTGGATTTCTCATCCGAGCACAAGACCAAGTTGTCTGATCCCTTATACATAAATTTTAACCAATCAATAAGTAAAAACCAAAACAATAAAAAGCTAGCAAATTAATAGGCTTCACACTTTTGTGAACTTGATAGTTAACATTGTGCTTAAAAACAATAAGATGCAATCATGACTAATAGTGACACTTTGAAGGGCTACCAGGATATATCTTCTTATGACAGGAGACTGCCTAATCTTTCTCCCAAAGCAGTGTTCAAACTATTGACATGGCAGTAGCAATTCTATATATGCTGGACTGCACCACCCGAGGACCATTTGACTTAAAATACTAAAATGTTGATATTTTAATAGACTTCCTATGTATTTAGTATATTAAGGCAAAGATAAGCTACATTTGTCTTATTTAGTGTAAATAACAAGAATGGGAGAAAATAGCATAAATACATATTTCACATTAATGAAAGGTATATGGACCAAAAATATATGTCAAAATATACTTAGGTTCATGTCTGTTCCTGAATAATTTTGGGTAGACTGATTTTACCCTGCTCTTTGACCTCATTACTTCTTCCATTTTCTTTAGCTACTCTAAGATAAAGAACAAGTTTCCATTTCTTCTGATGCCCACTTGATCTTCTTTTTCTACCCTGCCTTTTTATTGATCCTTTGCTTTTCTATAAATAATATTCTTGATATCCTATACAACTAATCAAACCTTATGTTATTAATGAGCAGTGCAGCAATTCTCTTTTTGAAGTTTTCTCAAAGTTCAGATGAGATATTCTCAAGGTCGTATTTTGACTCTAATGAACTTGTTTTAATGTCCTTAAATTTTATCCTAAACTTACACGTGAGTATTTAACAGTCATTTACATGGACCATGGCTTGGTCATAGCGACTATTCTTGAGCTTCCGCATAATTTTTCCCATAGAGGTTGCCAATTTGATTTCTGTGCATTTCATCTAGAATAGGTCATTTATATAGTTGCTGTTTTGGTTGCTGCCAAAAGGTATTTACAATAAACAAGTAATTGTTTTGAAAAATTCTATTATGTGATATTCAGTTTCATTTCTAACTCTGAGACCATATTTGCTAATTACTCTTCCATCTTTGTTCCAACTTTTGCATTTCAAGTCCAATAATTATCAATACATTTTGAATACGTTTTTGATCAATTTCAGAATGAAAGCAGTGGTAGAATTTTAAGTGTGATTTTATCACTAACTTTTGTGGTGCAAAAATTTGAATAGTAGCTGTATTTATTGAAATCCTACCACACACTGAAATGCACTTCAAAATACATCTTGAACTCCCCTTTTTAGCCATGAATTCAATCCTCATGGCTGTGTTATACCTGATGTGGTAATTCATATTTTCTGATTCAAAATGGTAAGACCAGTCCATTTCACCTAGAATATTGACCTTTATGCATTGTGTTTCATTGTTAACAACTTCCGGTGTTCCTGGATTCATACTCTGGACATGACAAGTTCCTGTTATCAGCATAAATTCCTACTTTCAGCTGTTTCTTCTTATTTTGAGATCTTTACATGTACCACATCAGAAAATGAAGATACCAAAGTTTCAACCTCCCCCCCCCCCCCCCCCCCACACACACACACACATAGGCTCTATTTCATTCACTTCTTCATGGTCAACTCTATATAGAAAAAGCTGCTCCTCCTCGGTCACATTTCAAGTGGCTTCGAACCCAAGGGACCCATCATCAGGGACGATCTCTGACAATGTTCCACTCCATTAAAGCTTCAGCATCTGGCAATATTTTGAAGCTATGCCCTTCAGGCTGGCTTTCAAGATAGACTAGAAGAACACGATGTGTGGTAAAGTGGCACATCAACAAAAAGAATGCTCTTAGCTGATTTGACACTATTGTTACACGAATGGGTTCCAATGCAGCAACGATTGTGAGAATGAGAAAGCAGGGGTGAGAAAGCAGCACATGAGTAACTATGCATTAGGATGGAATTGACAATAAACTGATTGATGGATAGATACAGGGGTAGATAGGCAGGTAGAAAAAAGGCAAGTAGTTAAATAGAAAGGTAGAAAGTATGCAAATGGAATGACTGGAAGCTTTGTTTGTGGTTCTCTGGAGAATTCTGCTGATGGCAGGAAAAGGGATTTTGAAGTAGAATACCTTTCTTGCTGTTAGGTGCCGTAGAGTGGGTTTGGCCTCACCGTCAGATCTGCATAGTCCTCATCACTTTCCCCGACCTCTTGTTGTTGCAGCTACTCTGTCCATCCATCGTGTAGACGGCCTTCCTCTTTGTCTCGGACTCTCTAGTTTAACCAGCAGTCTCCTCCGGAGACTGAACTCATTAGTGCATCATGATTACTGCACTGCAATTCCTATCAATCGATTCATGCACCATATATTTAGTATAAATTTAGAGCATATGTAGCTTGTTCCTGGAGCAAATTAGGTCAGTTCTTCAAAGTATTTCCAATTTACTGGCATCACAATTGAATTTTCAAAAGGCTATTTCACAAATGAAAATCAAGTAAGACTAGCCAGTGAATCCCATGAACATGAACTTAACAAAAGTAAAGCTATGTGGAACTCTGTGGTGTCAAACAAGGCATTCTGTAAGTGCACAATTGATATTTGGGGTAGGAGAATTGTGGGAGAAATGTTGATCGTATTCAAAGTAAATACCCAGTTGAATATGAAAGAAGAATTCTCATTTTTGTAAGGAAGTGGTTCAATGTAACCAACCTCCTACTCCATAGTGGTTAATCATCCCAGAGAAGCATGCTGCATCAGAAGTTCAGTACTGGATTCTGTTTCTGGAATATTGGGTAATCATCATTACCACAATAAAATTACCCAACTTTATCTCTAGCTTTACTGAGATTGCATAAATGTATGCTCGGCAAGCATATAAAAAACTAATAATGTGCAATATTAAATGTCAACACAAGGCTGATCACACATTAGTGGTTTGAACTTGTGAGCGTGTTTGAACGTACGTCATAAGGGGACACAACAGGCATAATTAAACTAAGAATCTTAAGAAAGAGAAAATAACCCAGATTGTTTAGCTGACTCCAGATATTGATTGGAATCCATCCCAAAGGAGCCAGGGAGCCAAAGAGAGAAGAGAAATATTGTTAACATCCAGACTCTACAGAAGAAAAATGGAGATATGAATCAACAAATATAAGTGAGCATGAAGGCGAGAAAAGGAACAAAACAAAACAAAATCCCCCTATTTATCTAACTGAAGAAGGAACTAGCCCTGCCAACAGCCATTGAAACAGATTTTAATCTTTTGTTAAAAATCAATATGTATTGCTTTATCTCACTCAATTTATGGTACTCTTTTACATTGAAATTTAATGCAAGTGTTATTTTATGAAGATTACACATAGTTGATGGCAGAGGGCCACATTGATAACAAATGCACACAAAAAGGTGGGGGGTGACACCCAAAACAGTGAAAATAATAATAATTGAAGATATAATATAAACATTTGGGTTCCATTTTTTATATCAAACATTATTGTGCACATATTTTAAAACTTTGAAGACAATAATTAGAGATAGAAATGTTGGAGAACCTTCTCAAAATGTGGTCACACTCAACCTGCCATTCAGTAGATTCTGACTTCTAGTCATCAATTTTATAGAGCAGCTGTGAGTTTCTGAGACTGTAAACTGTTTTGTTTTTTTTTTTACTATAAACTTTTATTGGATTAGAAAACCTTGTATTTCCCCGATGGAGGGGTCAGTGGTTTCAAACTCCTGATCCTGAAATTAGTAACAACAAGTAATGCCACCCAAGACTTAACTATTGTTGAGCCCAAATCCTATCGAAGTTCAGTGAAATGGGCTTCATAGTGAATCTGCAGGATCACGTAGAATTCACCCCCTAGGTTTTCCAAGGTTATAATCTTACAAACCCAGAATGCCAAATGTCTCCCGCACTTAAAGCTGGCAGATTTAAGTCCTTGTCCTTTTGATGAGCATCCAAATGCTGATCTACTACATCACCAAAAGCTAGCAAAACCTGTGTTCCAAAAGAATGCAGGTGAACCATAGGAATATGGCTATGTGTAATAATGCGGAAAAGAAATAAAATACACATATATACAAAAGTGCACACAGAAAAATGTATGGAAAGAATATTTTAAATATTAAAAGTATATGCACTCAATTCTAATTATTTAAATTTTCAAATATTAAAATGCATATTTATTTAAATAAATATAAATTGGCTTAAAGATGTTTGTGGAAAAATTCAATTATCTTTTGATTGAATTTTTTTCTCCAACTATTTTAAGCATGCTGTATAATTATCTAGAATACTTAAATAGTAAGATGCAAACCAAAATTTTAAATGAACATATTTATTTGTATGCTGACAATATGGGCGTGTTTCTTTTAGTCACTATCACATTTTCTAAAATTTTGTGTGACATGTATTTAACTATATAAAATAACAAGAATATTAGCATGCACAAATCAAATGAAATTGTGCTAATATTTCAATTTTATTTATACATCTCTGTAAATCAAATTCTTAGTAGTGGAGGGCAAGAATGGAAATATATATAAATGTCGTATCCAATAAAGCCTGCATTAAATATATATTATGACATAGGTAATTAAAAGGGAATGACTCTACTATGATATCAAATATTTGCTGTTATTTAGGAAATAACCACTTTCAAAAATCTTATGTTGAAATGATTTCATTTCCAATAGGGGAAAAAATTATAAATTCAACATGCTGACATAGATTTTATGATACTACAAAGTGTTGTTTACTCCATAAAAAGTCTTAAAGTCAGGAGACGTTATGTATGTCATTTATAATGATTTAAACCTCATTTGACTTGGCATGAATCTCAAACTCAGAAAACAGAGTCTAGCTTGGGGCTGAGCACCGGTGGCATGGTGGTTGTGTGCAGGACTGCAGGTCACAGGGTTAGCAGTTCAAATCCAGCAGCAGCTCTCCAGGGGCAAGGCTGGTTCTCCTACTCCTATCAAAGGGCAGTGATTCCCTCCCCCCAAAAAACAAAACAAAACAAAACAAAAAAACAGAGTCTAGCTAATGTTTCAAGAAAAGTGTCATGAAAGCAGATTAACAACTCTAGTCACTAAACTATGTTATTTTTCAAATGAGAGAATTAAATAGTCAGAAGAATGCAGCCAATTTTAAACCCAATCAATATTAAACTGAAGGAACAATTCTAGAAGTATGATATTCTATTTTAAAGCTAATTTAGTCCTTGATCATTCTGCTAAGGAGGTGAAATCATTGTTAAACACTGTGATACAGAGATTTTATCATTATTGTACTTAGATTATCCCATTTCTTCTCACTGAATTAGTTTCAGGGACTACCTACCTAGAGCTTAACTTTGAATAATGTGGTGTTACTAAACTAAATATTAAACTATAAAATTCAAATACTTTCATATATACAAAAGCATTTGTATTCATTTTTGTTATATACTTTTGTGTTTGGGCCTTTGGGGCTATGGTGGGTTATAAATGGCTCTGCTAACCACAAGGTCAATAGTTGGAAGCAACCAAACAATCATCTGGAGAAAGATGAGACTGTATACTTCTTTAAAGATTTACAGAATTTTTTCTATTTTTATGAATTAGTGCATTTATATAGAAACACACCTATCCTTATACTTCTATCCATAGCTTTGCTTCTTAGATCATTCCTGTTTCCTTTTCCCTGCCCCACTATCACACTTAACCCTACTTCCACCTCTTAATAATTCCTCACAGCTAGATTGCTATTGCTCCAACACCGCCAGGATCTCTACATCTTGCTTGTTGATTTTAATTCCCTATAAAAATAGAGGTATTGGCCTAGGTACATATATTTCTGTGGCCATACACTGAGGTAGTGGTCAGACTTCAGACCTCTGCTCATACCCAACCTCAGTGCAAGAACACTTGGTGCTACCAAAGTGGCATTCTGTGATGTTCACCCTCCCGATAAAATCATTGAAGACAAAAATGTGTGGGTGCATAAGCAAAGCTGAAGAAGGCTGATGGTGTCCAAATATCAAAAGATAAAACATCTGGGGTCTTAAAGGTTTCAAGTTAAATAAATGATCATCTAACAGACAAGCAACAAACCCTCATGGAGGAAGCACACCAGCCTGTGAGATCATGAAGTGATATCAGGATGGGGTAATATACATCAGAAGACCCAAAACAGTCAAACAAATAAACAAAATATATTGTTGAGAACAAAGGGAGTCAGAGCAGAGACCCAAAGTCCATCTATAGACAATGGAACATCTCCTGACAAAGGAGACACAGGGTAGGGATGAAAAAACCAGGGAGCAGTTAAGCAATGATTAGACACAAAATACTTCTTGTTCCTTGAGGTTATCACACACCTTACTATCATGACCCCTGTACTGCCTTTCACTGCAGGCTAGACCAGAGAACATGCACAGGTACAGATAAAAGAAAAAAGCACACAGAAACCAGGAACAGGAATGGGAGTTGTGATATCAAAATGGTAGGGGGAAGGAGGGCAAAGGAAGGGAGAAAGGAGGAATTGGTGATTGACATACCCCACCATAACAAGGGGGATGAACAACAGAAACTATGGGGGAAGGGAGACAGCAGTCAGTGTAAGATGAAAATAAGAATAATTTATAATGTTATCATGGGGTAATGCTGCACGGAGGAGGGAAAAAATAGAAGCTGATACCAAGGATTCAATAGAAATTAAATGCTTAGAAAATAATGATGGCAACATATGTACACATTTGCTTCATTCACTTGATGTATGTATGGATTGTTATAAGACCTGTAATAGCCCCCACTAAAATTATATTTAAATTAGAAATAAGATGTGCAGCCTCTTAAAGCCTAGGAAATAGATCTAATTTGCTCTTGACAGTAGTTCTTTAAAGGAGTTACCAACATGAATAAGGTACTAGAAAATCCAACAAAAGAAAAGAAGAACAAATATGATGAATAAGAAATAAAATTGATGATGTCACAATGGGATCAACAGAAATAAAAATAATTACACAATATTATGAAAACTACACTCTAGTAAATTAAATAATGAAAATAAATGCACAAATTACTAGAACCACATTACCTATATTAATTAATTTGTTACATAAAATAATTAACAGACCTATAACACAAAAATAGATCTGGTCATTTGTGTTAGTCCGGATAGACTAGAGGAACAAATTTTAGAGACACACATATAGGTATAAGGAAAGGGTTTATATACAAAAGAAATGTGACCCTAAGAAGGCATCCCAATCTAGTCCAGTGCAAAGTCATAAGTCCAATAATAACCCATATGCCCAAAATCAGTCTATAAAGTCTGCTTCAGATTCAGGAAGTCACAGGTCAGTGGGTGAAGAATTCTGGCGCTGACAGGGGTCTCCCCATGGCTCCTTGCTTCCTGGGCTCAGGGCCATCAACAGCATTGCCACTCCAGCTTCAGATATCTGTCTTCATCAGGGCAAAGCCGTGTGGTCTCTCCACTGGCTACTCCAGCCTCCCAGCCACCGCCATTCTGTGTTGCCTATGGTTAATCATCTCTCTAACTAACTCCCAACAATTGGGGAAGATAGCTTCTCATCTTCACGAGGGAAATATCGTGAGATTTCCCAGGAGTCTCAGGTGAAAGCCATGCCCACACAGAGGCCTCATCAGCTACTCAATGGCTATCTCCAGATTAACAGGCCAGACTCCACCCTACATTTCAATCATAAAATTAACATAAGTACATGACTGCCACATCATTAAAATTTCCAGGCACAAAAATCTCAGAGCTTGATGGGTATACTGGGGATTCTTCCAAGCATTTAGAAAAAATTAAAACCAATTCTACACAAACTATTCCAGAATATCGTAAAGGATAACACAGTCCCAAATTAAGCTTTTGAAGCAAGGGTAACTCTGACACTAAACCTACGCAAAAAAATAGAATACTATAGGCCAATATCTCTTACAGATACAGATACTAAAATTTCCAGGAAAATTCTAGCTAAAATAATTGAATAAAATATTTAAAAATATATATCATGCCCAAGTGGGATTCAAACCAGCAATGTAAAAAAATGCTTTCCTTATTCCCCAATGAATTTTGTGTATTCATTTGAAACATATTTTGTTAATATCTAAAATGTGTTTTATGTGAGGAGCCCTAGTAATGTAGTGTTTGTTTGGGGCTACTGTCCACATGGTTGGTGGTTTGAAACCATCAGGACCTCCACAGGAAAGACTGAGATTTCTACTCCTATAGACAGCCACAGTCAAGAAAACCCACAAGGATATTGCTAAGAGTTAGGATTGACTCAATGGCAACATTTGTTTTCCTGGTTAAAATATGTTTCATATAAATTAAATTTATTATGATGGGTACAATTATATTGGTTGCTGACAGAACATTAATTTAGATTTTTTTTTTTTGGTTCTAATAACCCCTTATTAGCAGAAAAACTCTCTGTCCCTTTTTTCAATGGACTCTTTTGTGATACATTTTTTTTAAAAAAGGCTAAATTCCCTACTATACAATATACAAAGATTAAATTTTTCTGAAAATATTATCCCCTTGGAAAATTAGAGTTTTAGGTTTTGATCAGTAATCTCCAAAAGAAAGCAAAGCTGGGACTTAAGAAAAAATAGAGCTAAAACATAACATTAATTCCTCCTGGAACAAAAAAAGTAATTTACTAACTATGGTAACAAGCCATTTACTAACTATGGTATCATATGATCAGATGTTTAGGAGAGTAAGATTGTGGAAACCCCAAATCCTTTTGCAAGGTCCACACATGGATTAGGTCTTCATCGAATCCCTCATGGTCATGGATGTGAATAGTCTTGCAATAAGCAAAGGGCAGTGAAGAGCAGATAATTGTAGCTTCAGCAAGGTTAAAAATCAACACGATAATCATGATATCCATTTTGAATATTTTAAATTTACTCAAATTTTTTTAACATTTTCTGCCTTATTTTCCATTGAGGCTTTTCTGTTTTACATTAATATTGTTGTGATTGCTGTTTTGTATGTTTTCCTGCATGTGAATGTTAGAGTAGATAAAAGTACAGAGACCGTGACTGCAGTCATGATTTCTCGAGGGTGTTCCCGAGAAAGTCAAGGGAACAGGGAGCTAATAACCATGACTGCAAGGGAGAAGGACACTTCCAAACTTACTCTGGCCATAATTATACCTCTTCTTTTAATATGATTGAACTACTGAATTTGATGCTTTGTGAATTACATGCCAATAAATCTATTAAGATGCATCATATCATATTTATTCTTGATTGCAGTGGGATTCAAGCGGTGCTATTATGGGTGATCCTGGTACACAATGCCAATGTGGACTATCTTGTGAATATTACACAGTCTTCTTCTCACTTTGACTGGGCTGTTCTATGTGCTAATTTCTCTTTTTGAAAAGCAAGCAAACAAACAAAAGCTGCTATCAACTCACAGCTGACTCAAAGCGACTCCTGTAAGCTTCTGAGACTGCAATTTCGTACTGCAGTGGAAAGGCCAATTTTCCTCCTATGGAATTGTTCTTGATTTTGAAAACTGGGGACCATACAGATCATACTCTACCACATTACCATGACATTGTGAGGGCCCCTCCACATATCTCTCTAGGACTTTTACATACATTAAGAAAAAAATATAACTACTTTAAAACTTTTAAATTGTTGTGTGTTAAATAATGGCTAAATAATGTGTTAAATAATCTAGAAACTCCAGACAATCCATCCTCATTTCATCATCTTTATTGCCATTCAAGTATTAGAATGTGCATCACATCATGAAATACAGTTTGCAGTTGTCCAAATATCTGTATATTTTCATTTCCTTTTATAGTAAGCATATATGAATCTTTTTTTGCATACTATACACATTATATATTTTATTTCACTTGATTTTCCAAGAGTGTCTTAAATCTGGAGCAGGGAGACAGAAAATGAGTGCAATAGTCAACATAAATTGATTTCTTACCAACTCCAAAATGATAATGAAGAAATAATATGAAAAGACAGATGGACACACATTTATAATTAATTTTACAAAAATAACCTAGCATATGTATTATGTTATATACATAATATCACATACATTTGGTATATAGTTAATAGACTAAACCTTTTGCCATTGAGTTTATTCCAACTCAGGATGACCAAATATAGAGTTACAAAGGCTGTAAATCTTTACTGAAGCAGTCTCATCTTTCTTCTAAAATTATATATGAACTCAAAATTCAAATTTCCTACTGTATACATTGCTTCTCCTCCTATCAAGTATACACACTACATACACAGAGAAGGAAACCAGAATGTGCATTTTTATAAATAATATTGATAATTTGAGCTCATTTCTTTTAGTGAGATAGTTTCTTTGATATAATGTTACAAAAAAAATTTGGTTATATTATAATTAAATACTCTTTAAAGAGACTTTATTTTTAATCATGAATATTTTTTAAAAAATCAGTGTGACATATGAAAAGACTAACAGTTTACGTGCAAGCATTTAAACTTGTGTAGTAATTATCTGCAAAATGAGATGCATATTCTACAGATTAACTCTAAGTCTATTTAAACTAGTAAATGCTATTGACTTTATCAATTCAAAGGCATATGTTAATTTTTGTTAAAAATTTCAATACAGCACTGTAAATGTACTTACACTTGAGATTAAAGTGAATTTATTTTCAGAGATCTGTAAATACATTTTGACTACTAAATAAAAGGGAGGGAAGGCAAAGGAATGCAATTTAATTATTTGGAAACATAGTGAGAAAAATCATTATGGAGCGCTGCAGTGTGTGTGTGTGTGTGTGTGTGTGTGTGTGAGAGAGAGAGAAAGAGAGAGAGAGAGAGAGAGAAGAGAGAGAGAGAAGAGATCCTTTATCTGCTTTAATAGTGTTCTACTCTGGAGAGTTGAAGAAAGTGATCATAAGTCAGAGTCAATCAATAGCCTCGAATAAAAACACCAACAACTTAAAAGAGAAAATGGAGGGACATTATAAAAAATTATAATCTTACAAATTTAAAATGCATAAAACTCTTTTGCCTGAGACAATATGTAAAGTTCAATCCAAAAATATGCTTTGATTTTATCTTAAAATAAAACAATAGGAGAAGGAGGGATGATGGGGGAGAAGGAGGGAAGATGGCCGCCAGATAGGAAGCCCACGCCCGGAGCTCCTGGAGATCTGTGACTGGGGGTGACACGGGGTAGGGCAGGGCTCTCAAATTGGGTTTTGTGACTCCAGGAAAGCTCAGAGCCCTCCTCTGAACCAGGAGCAGGCGCCACCCACATGCCCGCGCTCCCCACGGACGCCAGCACAGACGCTGTGGGTTCTTTGTGCCTGCGGGATCCAGGGCGTCCACTCCGCGACCACGCCCCACCACTAATCAGTCCTCCCCACCCCAAGGTGTCCAGGGTGCCCAGGGGACACTCCACGAAGACCTGCACCTCTCACTCCCTACTACCAGGGTCTCTTGTGTCCCAAGTGGAACAGCGGGACAGGCCCTCCCCCACCCCCAGGAGGCCCTCGGCCAGATGCGCCATAAGGGAGCCACCATTTCCTAGGATAAGATCAATCCACCCACTAAACCCACTCCCGCCACCTGGGCCACACTTTCTAACAGGAGCAAAAGGAATAACCGCACTCCCCAGGTCATCGGCTTTCCCCACAGACGCTGCCATTTCAGGGCACCCACCCCATGACCTGCAGCAGAGAAGTCCACATTACATTTTTGCCTGAGTAAAGAGCCAGTCAGTCCTCCCCACCCCAAAGTGCTAGAGGATTTTTTCCCACCTATCTGTGGCAAGTGCCCCTAGCCAGGAACAGATCACCCAACCCCCCACCCACCTCGTAAACCCACTCTCCTGCTCAGCCAGCACGATCCATCACATCTGCAAGGCCCAGCTGCAAACAGTTCCTGAGGAAAGCTATAATATAAGACCAGCCTCCCAAAGAGAGACCCCAGGGCCACAAAACACCAAGGAAAATGTCAACTAATTCGAATAAATCAAACAAAAAACAGATAGCCGCTTCCACAGTATCAAGAAAAGAGAAACTAAATCCGATGCAAGAAGACCAGCTGGACTTAATAGCAGTCATAGAAAATGCAGAGATTGATCAACTCCATTAAGAAATCTTTAAGATGTTACAAACACATATGCAGCTCTTAAGTGACATTTAAAGAAGAAATAAGAATTGGTACAGGAGATAAAGGCCACGCATCAAAGGGAAATCCAAGAACTAAAGAGTGAGCTAACAAAAACTAATAGTAAGCTCTCAGATTTCGGCCAGAGAATGGAGGAGGCAGAAAACAGTACAAGTGACCTAGAGGACTCACAAGTAGAAATTAATAAATGGGAGAAAAAAATCTAACAAGTCTATGAGAGAAGCAGAAGAAAATATTAGATGCCTGGCTGATGCTATGAAAAGAAACAGCATTAGGATTATCAGTCTGCTGGAGGATGAGACATCAAGAAAACCAACATCCAAAATAGTGAGGGAATGCTTAGAGGAAAACTTCCCTAGCTTAATGAATGAAAACCAGATAACCATACAGACTGAAAGAACACCAGCTAGACTAAACCCCAAGAAGAAAACACCAAGACATATAGTTGTTAAACTATCCAATTATGAGGAAAAAGAGAAAATTATGAGAGCAGCTAGAGAAAAAAGGGCAATCACATACAAAGGCAAACAGATAAGAATATGCTCGGACCTATCAATGGAAACTATGAAGAAGAGGAGAGAGTGGAGCAGCATATTCCGAAAATTGCAGGAACATGATGCAAATCCAAGAATACTCTATCCAGCCAAATTATCTATCAAAATTGATGGAGAAATAAGAGTCTTTCCAGACAAGGAAAATCTCAGAGAATATGCCAAAAGGAAACCAGCGAAAAGATTGTCATCGA
>PVJH01041912.1:0-14675 GCA_004026705.1 Nesogale talazaci | reverse complement strand
GAGCTCTGTCTCATGGCAGTCGGCCTCGGGCTGGGGTGGAGATGGAATCACCTTCTACAACCTGAGACGTCAGATGTAGCCCCCATCCAAAGGGCCCACCAGCCGCCGGCCACGAAAATATCTGCTTTCAGATGGTGGAGGATGCTGGGTTTCCGGCGTCACCTGGAAGTTCCCTGGCTTTGCCGGTGTGCTGAGAAGCGGTCGCTGGGGTGCTGAGCAGCCTAGAGAGGTGTTCAGAGCCGGTCTCCACTCAGGCCCTGACCTGCCTGGGGCGGTGGCACGTGAAGGAGCCTCTGAGCTTCCATTTCTCCCTCTCTCAGTGGAGCCTGGTGACGCTCATCTCTCGGGCCTGCTCCACGACCATCTCTGAAACTAGCTGGTTCTCTTTTTTATATATCATGGGTGGACTTCTGTAACCTGGCTGAAGTTCAATGAAGATGTTCATGACCACTGCCCTTTAAGTGGCTACGTATCGTGCTGCCCGCTGCAAGGTCAGCAGTTTGTCACCAGCAAAACACCCAAGTCACCAGCGAGCAGCCCCCTGGGAAGAAGACAGGTTCCCCACTCCCGGGAAGATTCACAGTGACGCAAACACAGGGGCTGTCCTCCTGGACCGCTCTGATGGCAGGGAGTTTGATTTGGGTCTTGGGGTTAGCAGGAATGTTCGTCTCTGTAGCGGTGTGAAGGACCAGTGGTCAGAGTCCCCATCGGCTAGCCTGACGGAGGAGGCTGTCTGAGGGCACCCAGTCCTCCCGTGTTGCCTGCAGGGGGTGCTTGGACACACCTCCGCTACGGAACGGCCCCACCCTTCAGTCTGCTCCCCTTCACCCCCCAAGCCTGGGTGCTCTTGCCTCTGCGTCCCCCGGCTGCATTGTCTCTCCAGCGGACAGCCTTATCTTTCTCCCGAGGAGCGGCTGGTGGCTTCAAAATGCAGACATTGGGGTTAGCCCTGCCACCCATCACCACTCTGCCCCCAGGGCTTCAGTAGGCCCTGAGTAAACATCTCCTGTGAAGGCGTTGTTTCCCTTTTCTCCCCGTGAAGAGTGCCCTGTCATCTCACCTGCTTCCTCCCAGGCCCCCACGAAAGCTCTGAACTTCACGAGCCCCTCATCACCTTGTTAGCTCCTGTCGCCTTCAGGATACACAGAACAACTGAAGGTAAAGGTGGTGGGATGGGGGGCGGAGGGAAGCGGGCAGAACTTCCTAGAATGGGGTCCCTTTAAACAGAGCCAGCAGGAAGACACCTCTCAACATGGCACCTACATAATCACTCGAGGCAGTGCTAACTAATTCAGAGAGGGAGCTGGCAGCGCTGCGGCTTTTAATAGCCAATCATTCGAGGGCGCTCTGCATGTCTCCCGCAGTGGAATGGCATGGCGGCCTGGTGGGAACCGAGATGCGGTGGAGGATGGAGAAGAAAGAGAACAGAGGCCCTTGTACCAAGAGCGTTCTTGGTGTAGCCCGATGCACACTCCCTGTGTGGTTTACGACCACAGTCGAGTTAGCTTCTCAGCCTCTTGTTAATTTGTTTCCCCGCAGGAAGGGACAGGGGGCTGAGTGAAGAAGACGTGTGATGAAAGACGGGCAAGCCTGTCCCCGTGTCTGGACACATTTGTGGGCAATGTAAGTTCCTCCCCGCCAGCTGCTGCGGTAAGACACTCCGAACTGTGGGTGCCGACCCCCTAGCTAGGCAGCCCCAGACAAGCCAGGAAACCTTTTGTGCCTCGGTTTTCTCCTCTCTATAATGGGCACCTTCTTTCCTAGAGTGGCCCGGAGGACCCCCGGGAGCCCGTTCCACTGGCAGCCAGTGGGTTCTCACGCAGCAACTTTGGGAGGTTGCAGTTTTTTCCGGAGTAGAAAGACTCGCCTTTCTGTTAGTGAGCCGATGCTTCCCCCGCAGGGCCCCCAGGACACACAACATCTCCACAGAGAGGACTCATTCATCGCTGGGACTAAGCCAGACTCTCAGCTCTGCTTAATGGGCAGCCGAGGTGCGAGCAGTGGGGGTTGAGCTCAAGCTGTGACTCCCAGGAAGGGACAAGGTGGCTCTTGGTTTGAAGTGGCTTCAGGGCAGGAGAGGGGGAGGGTGTGCCCCAGGGGTTGGAACTCAACCAAGAGACCCTTTGCAGGTAGGATAGTTGTTTGGAATCAGCAGAGGAAAAAACAAAACGAAACGGAGACCTCTTAATGTGGACCAGGTGGGGCTTCCCTTTTCAGATCATCACTTCTGTACTCAAGGAATTGCTCTCCCAGAGCTCGCCCCGCCCCCTCCACCCGCCCCTCTGTATGGGCACAGGGCTTTGGAGCCCCCGTGGGCTGTGTGGCAGTGACTGAGCAGACCAGGCTCCTGCTCTCAGCAAGATGATCTTAGCACCGATCATTTTTCCACCAGAGTGAAGAGTACCCAAGGACAGCAGAGGGGCAGAAAGTGACTGCTATTCCCTCCCTCACCCTTGATAACTTATAAATTGTTATTATTTGGTCGTGTCTTACACAGTCTGACATCTCCCCTCACCCATTTTTCTGTTGTTTGTTCCCCAGAGAGGGGATTCTATGTATATCCTTGTGATGGGTTCCCCCTTTCTACTCCACTTTCCTTTTCTCTCTCTCAGTATTGTCACTCTTATTATGAACCCCGAGGGGTTTATCAGTCCTGGATTCCCTGGGTTTCCAGTTCCTATCTATACCAGTGTGCATGTTCTGGTCTAGCTGGATTTCTAAGGTAGAACTGGGATCATGACAGTTGGGTGGGTGAGTGAGGAAGCATTAAAGAATTAGAGGAAAGTTGTATGTTTCGTCGCTGCTACTCTGCACCCTGACAGGCTCATTTCCTCTGTAAGGGGATGTCCAGTAACCCTTCTGTAAGGGGATGTCCAGTTGCCTACAGATGGACTTTGGGTCTCCACTCCCCACTCCCCCTCATTCACAGTGACATGATTTTTTGTTGTTCTTTGATGCCTGGTACCTGATTCTATTGACACCTCCTGATCACTCAGGCTGGCGTGCTCCCTCCATGTGGGCTTTGCTGCTTCTCAGCTAGATGGCCCCTCGTTTATCTTTAAGACTTTAAGACCCTAGATATTATATCTTTTGATTGCCAGGCACCGTCAACTTTTTCCACCACACTTGCTTAGGCACCTGCCTTGTCTTCAGCGGTCATGTTGGGAAGGTGAGCGGCATGGAATCACGCCTTTCTTTGGCGGCACTTCGGCATGAACTTGAACCTTCAGCTGAACTGTTGGGTCACTGAGAGTCCTCAGTGTGCTCAGGGTGCAGCAAACTACGGGCAAGGCAGAAGCCTCATTTCTCTGGCTCCTCTTCCCTGGGGGGAAGGCATCCAGTGGCACTGTAACAAGTAAGATTTGAACTCACCAGCCCTCCGAGGGAGAAATGAGGCAGTCTGCTCCCCTAAGTCGAAAACTTGGAGCTGGCCTCCCCACTCCTGCAGGGTCACTGGATGTCAGAATTAGCTGGGTGGAGGGCACGTGGAACGCTAGGAGTGGCCCAGGGGTATCTTTTTAGATGCAGGTGGTCTTCAAACTTCCGCCAGAGATGCTCTGGGAGCAGGCGACTCATGCTTACTTCTAGACAGTGGGGGCAGTGAAACTGCTCAGTCCTGGCCCCGTGTGGTGCAGCGCCATGACGGTAACACGACCACGTGCCAGAGGGCCAGGCTGCCTGGAGAGCCAGTGTGTTTCTCTCCTGGGAGCTTTGTTGCTTTTCGGCTAAGTGGCCACTTGTTTATCTTTAAGCTTTGAAGACCCCTGATGCTTTATCTTTTGATAGCCGGGTACCATCAGCTTTCTTCACCATACTTGCTTAGGTGGGGCCAGGGAAGCTCCCTACAAAACTGACTCCCCACAGAGTCCAAATTCTGGGAGGACCCAGCCAGCCAGGCAGCTGCTGAGAACTTTCCAGCAAAGGAGAAGGGGCGAGTGTAAAGGCTTGGGGCAAGTGTGGCCTGAGAGAGAGGGCATGGCAGAGCACACGGGCCTGAAAGGAAGCACCTTAGGAGGGTTCTGTAGGGGACAAGAACGGGGGCTTATCCTGAGAGCAGACTTTGCTCCAAGCACAGTCAAACAAGTTGGCCTTTGCTGTAAAGTCTCACCAGACCCAGCCTGGGAAACGGTGGATTGGGGGCAGGAGGGGAGCAGGCACTGGAGCAAGGAAACCCTGTCATTTTTTGGAGGAGTAAACATGGCAACCTGGTGGTCGAGGAAGGAGAAAGGGGAACAGAATAGGTTACTCGTGGGCCCTCCCTGGAGTCACCCCCACCTTCCTCACCCCAAATGCAATGGGGAGAGTTAAGATCTTCCAGGGAATGTCAATGCAAATGAAAGCTACCTTCAGGTGTGGGCTCTGAGCACCCAGGACCTCTATGTGCCCATCCCATTCCCCAGGCGTCCCCTCATCCACAAGTCAGAGGAGAGAGTTTATTCTGCGAGCACTACATACCCCATAAAAGTGAAGTGTATTTATATCTGCCAGGCAGGCCCGAGAAGTCCACAGTGAGGTAGAAGCGGGACAAATATAAACCTGGGAAGAAACCTCTTAGCCTCAGGGGCTCCCACTGCAATGAGATGCCCTGAGTGGACCCAGCAAGTCACAGTAGAGTTGTGTTCCCCAGAATGTGGTGAAAGCAGGTCCCTTTGGTCCAGCTGGGATCCAGGAAGGAGGTTGCCATCCAGGCAAGTGCGATAGTCCTGGTCATGGGGATGTCTGTGGAATGTCTCCCCAGAGCCAAGGGGGTTACTTCTTTGGGAGGTCACCAACAGCAAGAGGTGAGACAAAAATGACAGGACATTCCAAGACATTTATGCGCACCAGCTTGTTGAATCCTGACAGCCACCCAGTAAGGGAGGGATTCATGTCCTTCCCATCTGATAGATTTAGGCTCCAGGAGGGTGATTCCGCAACAAGACCGTGAGCCAGAAAGCAGCAGAGTCAGGCTCCCAACGTGGGCCCCTGGCCCCAGGCCCATGATCTCTACTATGATGGGGTCAGGGACCAGGGGTACCATTGCCTGGCATCCCGGGGGCCCTGACCTGGCAGTCCCTCCCTCTAGTCACAGGCTGGGAGGCCTTTACAGCCTGTGAGGAGCAGCCCCTTCACCCTCAAGGATGGACAGCCAGACCCAGCTCAGTGTGGCACTCAGCCACGAATGGCCCGTGGATGCACGCACTTGCCCTTTACGACAGGGCTGTGTGATGCCCTCGTGACTCGCGCAGTTTGTACCAATCAAGCCGGAGGATGGAGAAATTGGAGGATTCTGCTGACTTCTTCAGTCTGAAACATGGATCAAACATACAATCAAGATGTATCGACTAGTACTTGGAAAATTGGATCTCGGCGATAGAGATGAACCTGGAGGCCGCACGAGAGAACCTTGCAAGGAATGATTTCTTGAGAAGAAAAAAAGACAACAAGACACCAGACCCTCATGGATGCCAAAGAAACAAAGTTTCTTTGTTGCGAATACTGTTTTCAACAACATAAAGGGCACAGGGATCAGACTGACTGCATCGGTGGGAGGAGACAATGGGGGGATCATCAGCCCAAACAAGACCAGAGACAGGTTGTGAGAAAGCCCTTCAATGACCTCCAGGCAAGTTCAGGGTGAAAGTGAAGAAAAGGGAAACATGTCCACAGCAACCACACGATGACCCTGAGTCTGTCCCAACCTGCATTTAGAAACCGTCTCGGGAACAGACGCGACACAGGGACACCAGTGACCGAAGACCAGGTGACATCAAGCACATCCTCCAGGAGAAGGAGCAAAAGGCCAGTCGACAGGAAAGAAAGAAAGAGGCAAGGAGAGACCCTGAATCCTGCTCTCCATCGCAGAGCGGCTGAAGCGAATAGAAGAAATGAGCGAGCAAACCCTCTGAACAGAAACTTCCTGAGCGTGGCGGGAGGAGGCGAAGTCGCATAGCATAACGAACTGCAAAGACCTGGAGTTGGAGAGGCACGCGTGAAGAACGCAGATCTCAAGCTGAAGGGAAGGAAGACAAAATCAAGGCCCGAGTGGTGATGTTGAAGGGTTCCGTGGGAAACATTGAATGGCGCCTCAAAAGAAGACGGAAGAGAGACACGGTCCCTGTCCCCCAGAGAACAGGGCGCGACATTCAACTGGTTCAGGGGGCAGCATATGATCAAGAACCAATGGTGCTGAAGGAAGATGTCCCAGCGACACGGCAGGCGTTAGTGCAAAAGAAGATGCTGGGAACTGACTGAAGACCAAGTGAAATGTTTTAGCAAACTGATACAACACTGGCAGGTACTTGTCATCCCGGGTCAAGGAAGCTACCTAGCTCAAGAAAGGTGACCCAACAGAATGCGGAACTATCAAACAATACATTATTTGCCATGGGAGTACGATTTTGCTGAAGAGCATTAAAAACTGGCTCCAGCAATACATTGACAGGGAGTGGCCAGCATGGCAAGCTGAATGCAGATGGCTTAGAACAAAGGGCACCGTTCCTACCTTAGATGGCAGTGTTCTGTTCGGTTGTGCACAGGGTCACCGTGGGTCAGAGCTGATTTAATGCCCCCTCACAGCAACATACAATGACTTCAGGCAAATGTTGTCCCCCAAAGCTTGAGATCATTGATACTGATTCCTCACGAGAGCCCATCAGCTTAACACTTTCCCTTACACCAGACATCACACAGGCCCTGCCAGCGTGGCCTGCAAACTGAATTATGATATACTGGTAGTGTTGCAGAGTTGATGTGCCCCGGAGATAGAATGATGAAGGTCTATCGTTGGCTGTGGCAGCTGATGACAAACTGTTGCTGGTGATCTTTGTAACCCAGAATTGAGACAGAGGCATCGGTCAGGTAGGCAGCTGCCTGCCAGGTACCAGGAGAAGTGTGAAGTTGCTCCAGTAATGAAACTACATCTTGAGCCACGGCTCAACTGGGAGTTACCACCTGGTGACTAGTTAAGTTTACAATATCCATTTTATGTGATCTAAGATCCTTTTTATGCACAGGGTAAATAAAGCAAAACTCATTGCCACTGAGGCAAAGCTGACTCTTGCAAATCCCACAGGACAGAATAAAACTACCCCACAGCTATTAGATGGCCAAGCCAGACTGGAACCCACAGCTGACCGAGTCCTTGCAAGGCCATTATCACCGCTATGTGGCCTGCTCTGGTGTTCTGAAAGCTGCAGGCCACACACCTTGACCACCACGACCTTCAAAGGATGTGACTGAGCTGAGCTAACCAGGAGAGAGCATCATTGTTCCTAGGATAGGACTGGAGGCAGAGAGGTTAAATCTCTGGCCAAGGTCACACAATCAATAAGGGGCAGAGATGGACTGGTTCATATCCAGCACAACCACTCTCCCGCCTCCACCTTTTGGGGGGGGTGCATCACTGCCCTCTGGTGGGAGTAGGAGGCCCAGCCTTGCTCCTGGAGAGCTGCTGCTGGATTTGAACTGCCAGCCCAGTGAGCTGCAGTCCCGCACTTAACCACTACACCACCGGGGCTCAGCCCCTTCCCACCTCCACCTTTTTTTTTTTTTTTCACAGTTCTGAGGATTTATTAGGGAGGTTCCCCGGCAATTGCAGGCCAGGATCGGAACGCATGAAGGGCAGTCACCAGCCCAGGGCAACTGCCTCTGTCATGCCAGCCCCTGGCCTCTGCCTCTGTGGTCTTGTGGCTGGAATGGCTCATCCACCTCCACCTTTTATGGGCTTTGAAAACCCTGGGTTTTTCCGACAGAATGTCTGGTGGATTTGAACCACGGGCCAGGGCTTAGCAGCCCAACTCATAACCACTGTACCACCAGGGCATCTATTCTGAAGAACAGTGCGGGAAAAGAAGTCCTGTTCAGTTTGCAGATAGAAAACTAAGTTCTGAGCCATGAAAGGGGAGAGCTGATCAGAGCGAGTCCCCGTGCTCTCTCAAGTAGATGTCTTTATCTCTTCGCTCTTAACCATGCTGTTTTTTTTTTTCCTTCTTTGCCATTAAAATGTCAGAACTTACACGTGAAAAAGTCCAGAGCAGTCTCTGGAGGCCTGGAACAGGCTCCCCAGGCTCAGCCTCTCCCTGCTTGGCTCGACCCCACGGGCCTGGTACGAACAGTGCCTTCTGGAGGCTGCCTGCCTAACTTGGAAGTTGGAACCATTTCTGCATTGGGGAGGACCTGCCAGCCTTCCTCCATGAACAGCGCCTTCCTCTCCCCACTGTCCAGGACCCCTCCTGAGGGTCTCAGAGACCCACGGCTGCAGTACCAGCTCTGCCACCTGCTTGCCCACAGCCGGGGCCTCACAGGTAGATGTCCCCTTGGGAAGGGGCACATCTGGCATGCTGGAGTGCTAGCAAGTGGATCTTGATTCCGTTTAGCTTTGTTTTCTCAAAGCTGTACATCATGGGAGGAGGCAGACAGCAGCTGGAATGCAGTGGATGTCTTTATACTGGTCATCACAAAATATCAATAACAAATTGCCACCCTGTCCCAAGCCCTGAGGCTACCCCCTCTATCCATCCAGGCTGTTTCCCTGGCATTTCCCCAGGAGCCAGCAATGGAAGGGTTAACATCTAGTCCAGTGAAGGATGCCCACCCCCTCTACTGGGGTCCCTATTCTGCTGAGCCAGTGCCCCTGGGCCACTGGTGATGGCGATGTACCTGACAGCGAAACCCGCTGCCATCCTAACCAGATGCAGAATTTCTTAAGGTCCCAAGCTAAGAGGGATGAGATGACCCTCCCCCAGCCTCGTCTCTGGACTGTTCTTCTTTCCACTCTGGGGAAGACTTCTGCCTGTCCCACCTGAAGTGCCCCCACAGTCTCCACTGTTGCTGTGATTGGCTATAGCCGGCCAGTGGGGAGTGGACCCCCAGCACTCCGTGAACAGTCACCGCCATGAAGGCCTGTCTTTCTAGGGTGCTAGTCATTGAAACCCATTTGGCATCAAGGCCTAAGGTGGGAAGTTGAACCCAACTTTCCCACCTGGAAGGAGAGAATTCCCTGACTGGGTTGCCTGTCTCCACCTCCCCCCTGGGCCCCCAGCCGGTCTTTCCTCCTCTGGAATCCAGCAGGACAAAGCCGAGGGGAGCCTGCTGTGTGCTCGGGCTCTCTGACAGCTCCTGAAAGGGTCTGTTGCCTGCAGGGGTGGGACGTGGTGTGCAAAGACCAAGGCAAAGGGCCTGCAAGGGAGGGACCAGTGAGAGCAAGAGGGGGGCGGTGCTTGGCCTGTCCTGGCTGCTGGATTCCAGGGATAGAATCTGACTCAGGGCAGCCTGTGTGGTAGCAAAGAATGACCCCACGGGGATTTGGGGTTGTCATCTTTATGGAACCAGGTCCCCAGGTCTTTATCCTACAGAACTCCAGAGGGGATTGAAGCACCAGTCCTTAGCAGCTGAGGGCTTAACTGCTCTCTCACCAGGGCTCCTTTCTTGGCCCTAGAAGGGCCTGGTCCCTGCTGCTCTGCAGACCGTTCCAAACCCCGGTGACCTGGTAGGACTCAAACACAAAGCTTTATTTCGTATCAAGTTCTAACACATTCTGCATCGACAAGTGATTTCATTGGCATCAAGTAAGAAGGAAGGACAGTGACCAGGGACAAAGAGGACTCTCAGGCGTCTTAGGCACTGCTAAGAAACTAGAAATAACTAGTGAATGCTGAAAATGTTTCTGATTGGTTCTAATGAGTATCTTCTCATTTGAAATAATGTGGAAGTCAATCGTCGCTTTAGGAAATTAAATACAGTTTTCAACACTGCACAAAGGAAAAAAAAAGATAAAAAGAATTCCTTTGAACTCAAAGATCCTTATTTTAACTACTTCCTCTTGAGTGGAGGGTCTTCTCACCTTCTCCCGCAAACACGCGGGGAGATCTGTACCCATCCTCACCAGCCCTGGCAAATCCCCAAGCCCTGTCTTCATCTTACACTGAGGCTACACCTGAAAACCTCTGGCTTTCCCAGGCTGTCCATCCTCAGGAAAGTAGACCACCACCTTTCTCCTCCAAGAGGCTGGTGTGTTTGGACAGCCAACCTTGGAGGTAGCAGTGGACTGTTCAGTCACCGTGCCTCCAGGACTCCTGACGGGCCCTTTAACACCAAACACACGGCCATCCAGTCATACCCACGGCCATCCTATAGGGCAGAACGGAACTGTTTATGAGAGCAGCATGTCCCGTCTTTCTCCCCAAGGACCCGGCCAGTGTTACAAAAAGTCAGCGAAGGGATTCAGCGTGAGACACTCCGATCGCACACTCCACCAACCATTACTGGTAGTGACCTTGAGAGCAGTGCCACCTGCCTGGGCTTGGGCTCTCTGCTCATTTCAAATGGCTGCCGTCCCACCCCAGAGAGCCATTCTGAGGCCTCGATGAGATAACAGGGCGAGGCAGGGAAGTCAGGCTTGGGGAAGTGTGTGCCTAGGGGAAGAGATAACACGGGCTGAGGCTGCCTGGAGGCCTCTCTTCTCTGATCTCCTGTAATCCTCTTAGCCGCCCACTGAGGTTCACCTTGGCATCTTTAATTGACAGGCAGCCTTGACATTTGCTTCTCTCGAGCCCGCTGCTTCCCCAGCACCCGGTTTATGGTCATGAGCTCCAGTGGTGTAGTGGGTGACGTGTCGGTCTGCTAACCAGAGGGTCAGCAGTTCAAAACCACCAGTGGCTCCATGGGACAAATCAGAGGCCATCAGAATCACTCGGAGAGCTTTGAAATGCATGTACCAATTGGAGCCCACCCCAGACCAATGGAGCCAGTGTCTGGGTGGGTGGGACCGGGAATCAGTGTTTTTAAAGTGCCCAAGTGATAATACCCTGGACAGCCTGGCCCCAGCACCAGCCTTGGCGTTCCAGGCTCCTTGTTGGAATGTGGAGGGAGGTGCAGAGTGGGGGGCTGGGGTGGGAGCACTCTGCAGCCTGGTTCCTGACTCCACAAAGCCAGACACACCATCATAACTCCATTGAGAGGGCCCCACAACCCCGCTATCCCATAGGGTGGCAAGGCCCGGTCTCTCTCTCTTTAATATTTTTCATTTGGGGTGAAAATATACCCCGCAAAGCTGCCAAGCATCCAGCGCTTTCTACACATGCAGTTTCATGGCAAAGGTCACGAGTGTGTCACCCAACACCCTCCCTATCTTGGCCTGGGTCACTTCATCACCTTCGTTCTGTGGTCCTGAATGTCCCCCTCTGTGGAAGACGGGGGGGTCCTGCTCCCAGGAAAAGCCAGTCTCGGTCTCAGAAATCCACAGGGCAGTTCTGTTCTGTCCTCTAGGGGTGCGGTGAGTCGGCATGGACTCGGTGGCAGCAAGTTAGGCTTTGGGTCTGGCGCTTTGGATGGACAGCTGTCAGAGCTCTGCCGGCCGATTCTTTCAAAGAGCTCATCTCTCAAGGATTAAGTGAACTCCACTGTTGTGGAGTCGACTGTGCCCGGTCTCTTGCTATTCACCGTTCGACATTTAGCTTCTGATGATTCTAAATCGTAAAGCAATGAGCTCTCTCCCTCTCTTACTAAATGCCGGGTCAAGGTCAAGGTCTGACTCCAGGGGGCCTGCTCCCACAGGTCCAATTTCGGGTTGGTCGGTTTCTGCTCAGTCCTCGTGTACTCTTGCCAGCAGATGAGACACACGGGTGATAGTCCTGAGGAGTGGACTCCAGGCGCCTCAGAGGCCCTATCTGTCTCTCTCTGCCTCTTGGAAGGAGCCTGGTCTCTGTTGAGTTGTGTAAACACATCATCCTTTTCCATCAAAGTGGCAGGAGGGGGCCCTTCCTCCTTCCTCCAGACTTGTCTGAGCTGCACACATTCTGCTCGTGCAAGTCTCCATTTCCTGCACCCTTCCAGCTCACGATTGGGAATTAAAAAAAAAAGTTTTGTGGGCATCGCCTTCACCTAGCATGTCATTTAATCAGTCAATCCTATGAAGAACATTTGAGCCATTGTCACCACAATTAACTTGAGAACCGTTCCTTCTCATTCTCTGTTGTTGAGTCTCGATGCCCCTCCCCTCTTCTGCCATGTCCCATCCAGTTCCTGTCTTCATAGATCCACCTGTCCTAGACTTCAGACACAGAAAATCATGCAAGACACAATCGTATGAAATCATACAGAGCGAGCAGGCGATCGAAAAACCCCACAGCCATAACTAAAACATAGGAAAACCTCAATCAGAGACCACAGAAAATATTAAAACCCAAAGTGACTTTAAAATGAGTCAAAAGGGAAATCATAGGAGAGGGCATGGCAATTAACCTAACTGCATCTCTCACAATCAACTTAGCAATACCCTCTGTGTGACGACTGCAAGGCTGTTCACCTCCCTAGGGCCAGAGGGGATTCACTGGAGGCTAAATCCCTGTGGGGACCCTGAAAATGGATGTGGGGTTTCCACTGGCACCCATGGCTTTCTGCAAACCATTTAAGCTCTGACACCATTCCTCCCTTTGGATTTAGATTTTATTATTTATAACCCTTCGATTTCACAGGCTGGTGTACCTCTGTGTGGACTTAACTGACACCTCACTTAGATGGCTGCTTTTGTTTTAGGGTGAACCTTTAAGGTCACAGATGCTGTTAATACTTTCTAATAGCTAGGTACCATCTAGCTTCTTCACCACACTTAGCTGTCCGTTTATGAAGTTGGAGGGGGAATAAAAGTCTGCCTAGCTCCTGAAGTCTTTCCGTTCTTGAAATGCTAGGGTTCATCTCAGCAGGGACATGGCCCTTTACCTTTTGCTAGGACACAGCCAACCTCAAGGTCTTGCCATGGCAGCTGTCTCCCAGCCTTGGAAATCTTAGACTGTGCCTGGGAAAGACTGCCAAGAAGTCGGCAAAGAGCACCAGCTCACCTCAAGAATGCAGCTCAAGAAGTCTTGTGAGAACCACCTGGGAAAAGGATGCTGAGGTGACTTTGCCTTTGGGTTCTCCCTGGACCCCTGAGCTGCTAACCACAAGATCACCAGTTCAAACCCACCAGCTGCTCCGCAGGAACAAGACGAGGCTTTCTATTCCTGTAAAGATGTACATCCTCAGAGACACAAAGGGATCGCTCTACTCCACCCTATGGACCCGCTGTGGCTAGGCGTTGGTGGCCATGAGCTTCTTGGTTGGGTTCTCTTTGGCTGATGAGGCACCAGCAACTTCTGGCAACCCTGTGTCTATCTGATTCAGAAGGTCTCTGAATGGCCCAAGGGCTTTGCGCACCAAACCACCCACTGAAAAGATGGCGGTCTGAATCTACCCAGCGACTCCATGAAAGAAGCAGGGTCTGGCCATCTGTTTCTGGAAGGATTTCAGCAGAGAAGATCCAATGGGATAGTCAGTCCTACTCTGCAGAGCACAAGGGCGTGGTTACCACGGGCCAGGTGCAAACTGTCTCCGGTTTGGGCTTACTCATCTTGGGGGAAAGTAGGACCGAACCTCAGGCTGGCATCCCTTGAGGACATGACCACCAGACAGCTCAATGGTGTGAGGAAACAAGTCCCCCGGGACAAGCAAATTAATGAAGAGATAAATCGTCCAGGGCACAAGTGAAGTGCTGGGCTACAGTTCAGCCCTGTTTTGTGTGTGCGCGTGCGTGTGTGTGTGTGTGTGTGTTTTAAAAATATTGTATCTTTCCTCATGAATTGACATTTTTAAGTTCAGAGAACAGATCTCGGTTTTATTAGGCAGTTTCAGCCCGGCAGCAGACCACATTAAAGTGTGCAAAGGAGACCCCGGGATTGGAGGCAATTCTGAATGCTCTGGCCCCAGCCTTGCCCCACAACCTTCGGGGGAAGGGAGTTCTGGAAACAGATTTGGAACAGCTAATTGAGCTCCTGGTGAGCTCCAGCACGTCTGCATCCACTGATTTTTGGTCCTAAAGTGATTTAAACACATAATGATTGTGTCCCATCCTCCCAGCCCTTTCCTTCTTAGAGAATGACTGTAATTTGCACGTGTCACCTGGCCGCAGGACAGGCTCGGCAGCCAGACTTATGCTGCTTTTGAGGAGATGCCGAATGTCTCCTAGGCCCAGGAGAGCATCAGGAAAAGCCCAGGGCTGGTTGAGGACCTGATGAAGATATTGACACATACAGATGGTACTTTCTCCTAGGGCTTGGATCCCAGCTTCAGCACCTGGGCAGTTTCTTCGTCTTTCTGTGCCTCGGTTTTCTCATCTACAAGGGTGTGTGTGCGTGTGTGTGTGTGTAGCCAAACCAGTGACACTTGAATGTGTGGGTCTATAGAGAGAAGACTGGTATTAAAAAATTGCTCCCACTGAGCCCCGGTGGTGTAAGTGGTTGAGTGCAGAACTGCAGGCTTGGCGGTTCAAATCCAGCAGCGGCTCTCAGGAGCGGCACTGGGTAGTACCCACGACCACCAAAGGCAGTGATGCCCACACACAAAAAAAAAAGGATACATATTAGGGCTGAGCCCCGGTAGCGTAGTGGTTGAGTGCGGGACTGCGGCCGACTGGATTGGCGGTTCAAATCCAACAGCAGCAAGGCTGGGCCTCCCACTCCCACCAGAGGGCAGTGATGCCTAAAAAAAAAAAAAGAAGAAATTAAAAGGAAAAAGAAATTGCTCCCATCATAGTGGACGTGTGTGAGTCCCTTCCGGTTCTCATCTGTGGGTCAGATGTCAGTTGGAGGCTTCTCCTGACTCCTGAAGCTACAGGGGCTGTCGAACAGGAAGCAGGAAGGTGCAGCAGGGAGACCCCAGGC
>PVJH01041911.1:0-14641 GCA_004026705.1 Nesogale talazaci | reverse complement strand
TTTATTTGCAGGGCTTCCCTCTGCACTGCTTCATTACCTCATGTGCCATTTTGAAGCAGTTTAGCCAAGAACTAAGTTCTATTTTCAAGGTGGACAGCAGTCAGGAGCAAATGAAATATCAGTAGGGCATCGCCATTTCATCTCTGGGTTTGGGGCCTATCCTGGCCCTTTCCCAAGAGTCAGGTGTGGCCCTTCACACCCACCTAACAGCTTACCTTTGAAGTGCCAAGAATCTTTAACAGAGACATCAGCATTCTTCTACTCTTCTCATTTGAAAGCTCAATGCCTTTCCTCTCTTTGCTACTGATTCCCCTTAAGCATCCAACCTTGTCGGTTCTTTCAGTCATTCATTGCCTGTCAGCTTCTCCAAAACCATCCGAGTCCACCTTGAAATTTTGCAAACACTCTTTGAATAACCTCTCTGCCCCTAACTTCTCCTTCCAGTCCATGTGATATACTAACAGCCAGATAACCCTCCTAAAACAAAATCTTGTGTCATCATTTCCTATTCAACTCTCCTTTATCCATTCAATCATGCCCAACGTCCTCAGCGTTGGCTTCCTTCTCCTTGCAGCGTGTTTTCCAGGACGTCCTAACAGGTGAGTCAGTAGCATTGACTCTGTCCTTCAGTGCCACAGTACTCGTCTTTCTTGACTTGTTTGGAACAAACCCGGGGCATTCACCACAGTGCCATAATCTCTGCCATGAGACCGTCTCCCAGAAATTCATCTCTGAGTTCTTGGAGCATGTGTGTGTGTGTGTGTGTGTGTGTGTGTGTGTGTGTGTGTTGCCTTTAGCAGTGAATCTGAACCCTTTGTATTGCTACTGATGATTTATGTCAAGGGTAGTCATACAATTGATTGCCCACATGGGGACTTCTGATAGTGAAAGTGTTGCTATTAATAATTTCACCAGGGAAATAAGCATTTTAAACTTGAATTGTCTTGAAGCAAATAAGGATGTATGGTCATCCTGTTTATGTACTTGCATCTTGTCTTCCCAGTAAGACAGAGCTACCCTAGGTGGGAGAGAGCATGTTTTATATCTGCACTGTATTTTCCTTGGTATGTGAAACAATGCCACTTATACAATCGATGATCAATTAATACAGGAAGGAAAGCATCCGAGAGTCATTTTATGTTCCCTGAAGCCGTTTTTAAGATCCACTACAGCTCTATTACACTGGATATGCATAGAGCGTGAATAACAGGTAACAGCGCAACTTTTCTGTGGCAAGTTGGAAAAGAGCAGCTGTGTTTCACGAAGGCAGAGTAGAGGTTTAGAGGTTAGCAGTACGCAGATCCCATGGTCTGTAGCCGTCGAGGTTACTATTGATCTCATCCATCCGTACAAACGGGCTTCAAAAGGTCCGGGGAAATCCCACCATCTTTTCATTCTCTTGTCCATGAACTTCTTGACGTGCCCATTTCATCTTCGAGGTGATCCCAACAGAAGACCTAAGTTGCGTCCCCGGGCTTTCTGAAAGTGTGGGTGATGGCTACAGAGCAAAGCAGGAAGGCCACGGTTTGTTTGTGGTGTGGCGTCTAACCTGCTGTGCTTTCTTTCACACCTCCAAAAGCCCACGCTGTCATTGAGTCAAGTCTGACTGGAGAGGGACCTGTTTGCCCTGAACAGAACTGCTCGGGAGGCCTTCCTAGACTGTCATCGGTCCAGAGCAAGACTGCCGTCCTTCTTCACAGGGCCGCCCAGCGCTTAACCTCTTACTGTCGGGGCCCCCTTTCAAACACGAGTGTATAATACATACTTTGTAGGACTTTGTCCTAAAGAAATACACTCTCAGAACCTATCATCAGCCTAAAGGTGCCCTTTGCTATTTTTCCTATCTCAAAGATTCTTGATTCATCTGTCTACCTAACCTCTCCAGTGTCTTTACCCAGTACTAACCACCATAGCAACAGGGTGTCTGGAAAAGAAGCTAGTTTCAAATGAAAGTTGGGGAACTTTTTTATTGCCTCAAAATGTGAACCCCGAAATCATGAATGATTTTCATAGTTAAGCTAATAATTTTTTCTCTTGAAATATTCCAAGTTTGTTTAACAAAGTTACTGTAGCGCAGCAAGGAGAAGGAAGCGTTCATCGTATTTCCCAGTAGCTGCACTGGAGATGATCTCTGGGATGGGACTTCTTAATTGAAGTATATTCAAATTAACTTCATTGAAGAAACTGCAGGAAGCACCGTGGTGGGGGCGGGGTGGGAGGATGGGCACTTTCTTTTTAATAAGCAAAATGGACTCAATTAGGAAGAGATATGTGCCCCTTTCCCCCAGGCTGCGGTTGGCTCAGATCTTTGGAAGTCACATGATACAGCACGCTAGTTCAGCGCTCACAGCCCCATTGCTTTAGGGAGAATAAAGGGAGCATTGTGGGGTGGAGGAGTGATGCCTGACTCCTGTCCTTTAAATGCTTGTAGCAATTCTTTCTCTAGATCCAAAGCATGTCGTGTGGCTGATTGTTACAGTCCCTCCCAGGTCAAAAATCGTACGGCTGAATAATTGTAGTCCAACTTTTCAAAAGTAAAGCTATAGGATTAAATCTACATGGCTGGGATTCCATTTTACGGGTATCTAAGGGACCTTTTCATGACAACCAACCACATGTGCCCTGTCAAACAGGGTAGCGCTGCCCTGTGGCGTTTCCAAGGCTGTAACCCTGGGAAGCAGGCGGCCTCACCTTTCTCTCACAGCCAGGTGGATCCACACTACAGACATTCTGTTAGGCTCTCTTGAGTACTCACCTGCTGTGACAGCAGGCTCCTTTATGAGTGGAACTAACAAAAACACCCAACCCACTGCTAATGGGTCGACTCCAATTCAGGGTTTCCGTATAGGATTTCAAGGCTGTCAATCTGTCCAGGAGCAGACACCCCTTCTTTCTCCTATAGAGCGTCTGGTGCATTCGAACTTCTGACCTTGAAGCTAGTGACCCACCACCTAACCCACAGTGCCCCAGGGCTCCTAAGATCAGCAGTAGGTGCTGAAAAGTAGATTGTCCTTATGGCCCCCTTTGACGGGTATGTGTCTGTTGGGTGTGCACCAGCTGAGTGCCATGCAGCAGTCACCGAGAAATCACCTCATGGCACGTTCTAGCTTCACTGCTGTTGTTTTGTGATGGCTTTGTTGCCTTAACATTATTTTTAATACTGCATTTTTGTAGATATGAGTTGACAGGTTGTGCTGAAGTCACCTTGCTGGATCAAGTCTGAAGAGAATTTCAGTGTCCTCTGTATTTTCCAAGCTTTGACTATTTACTGTGAAGATTTTTCGGTTCTTTCTAGTTAAGTAACGGGCCAAAGAAAAAAGGTTCTCAGATTTATCCTTTCATGGGTCCTTTTTTGTATCTGCCTACAAACTCTCTCTGGTGCTTATTCAAAGAGGTGGGGTATGTAAGGAGTATAATTGAGATTGGATGGGTATTGACACGTTTATGGCATAATTCCTAGGGGAAACTTTCTGGTCATTCACTGAAGAAAGACATTTGTTCTGATGAGCATTCTTCTTTAGGTTCAAAGTGGAAATGATAGTGTTCTTTTTCATCAGGGATATGTTACAAACATCTTCCCAAGGTTTCTTTTATCCCTACCTTCCCACTGACATTTAAAGAAGACATTCTTGTAGTTACTTCACACCCATCATTCTTTAGTTTTTAAAAAGGATAAAACTCTCACACACTTACCTTTCTTTCAATTTCCTCTCACCTCAAAATAACTGGCAGCTGGTGTGTATCTTCCTCCACGGTTTCTGTTGGACTAATGATCATATTTACTATAGTTTTGTATGTTGATACATAAACAGTATCATATTGTTCTTCTTTAGCTTGATTCTTTCACACAATCTTTTTTTCCCCTTGAAATGTATTTATACCAAGACACTATAAAACTACTTTATTCATTTACTATATTTGAACAGAGCAAAGTCTTCCCCTGGCCTTCTGTTAGTTGAGGGCAGTTAGTTTAGGGAAGCTCTCTTTCCTATCTCCTACTGTAGCAGTCTTCATTGTATGGCTCTGCCGATACTTGTAGACACACATTCCTGAGTTATATCCTCATCTTCATTGAAGCTTGCCAAAGACTCTTCAAGGCAATGGGTATCATTTGTATATCTCCTGGAGCCCGGGGAGTGGTAATGGGTTTCACCTTGGGCTGCTAACATCGAAGGCCCCAGTTCAGAATCACCAGCCACTCTGCTTGAGAGACAGAGGAAATTTTCAATCCCCATGTAAAGAGTTCCAGTCTCCAAAACCCTCAGGGCTAGTTCTGCTTTGTTCAAATGGCTGTTCGGAGTCAGAATTGACTCGATGTGTTTGGCTTGTTTTTGTTTTTTGTATATCTACCAACAGTGACTAATAAATCTTCCTCCCCCCCTACCCCCCATCCACATATCACATTTTTCCATCTGGTGTTAGTAGACTACAAATCTTTATCAATCTGATCCAAAATGGTATAAAAATGTTGGATTCTTTGTCTACCAATAGGATTGGACCTCATTCCTAGGGCTTTTCCTATGTGAATCTCTGTCCTTTTCCTTTTTTCCAGTTTTTTTCCCATTGTCATTCTCTTATTGAGTGAAATAATTTGTTAGAATTATGTGTTGCAAAGGCCATCTTCTATCTTCCAACATTTAAAACAAATTATATTTTAAATCATTTTATTAGGGACTTGTACAACTCTTCCCCCCCCCCCCAATGATTTTATTGGGGACTCTTACAGCTCTTATAACATTCCACACATCATTTGTATCAAGCATATTTGTACACATGTTGCCATCTTCATTTCCAAAATATTTTCTACTTGATCCCTTGGTATAAGCTCCTCTTTCCCCCTCCTTGTTTTGGGGGACTCGTACAACTCTTAGCACAGTCCATTACATACATCCATTGTGTCAAGCACATTTGTACATTTATTGCGGTCATCATTCAAAACGTTTGCTTTTCACTTGAGCCCTTGGTATCAACTTCTCATTTGCCCCTCCCTCGACCCCCTCCATCATGAACCCTTGATAAGTTATAAATTATTATTTTGTTATGTCTTACACTGTCCAACATCTCCCTTCTCCCACTTTTCTATTGTCCATCCCCTGGGAGATTTGTAGATCTTTGTAATCAGTTCCCCCTTTCTACCCCACCTTCCCTCCAACCTCCTGGTATGGTCATTCTTACCACTGGGGATCATCTGTCCTGGATTCCCTGTGTTTCCAGTTCCTATCTATAGCAGTTTACATCCTCTGATCTAGCCAGATCAGTAAGGTAGAATTGGGATAATGATAATGGGGCATGGGGGGTGGGGGGAGAGACAGGTGGGGAGGAGAGAAAACATTAAAGAACTAGAGGAAAGTTGTATGTTTCATCATTGCTATACTGCACCCGGACTGGCTCGTCTCCTCCCCACAATCCATCTGTAAGATGTCCAGCTGCCTACAGATTCACAATGGTATGACTTTTAGTTCTTTGATACCTGATCACTTCTACACCTCATGACCACACAGACTGGTGTGCCTCTTCCATGCCTCCTACACCCTTCTGGCCATCAATTTTGGATCACTTGTTGTTTGTTCCCTTGTCCCTGGGTTTGTCAACACCTACCTACTTTTCCCTGCTTCTCCCATACTCTCCTCCCCAGAGCCATCAATCCTGTTGCTTTCTCCTCCAGATTGTTTGTCCCACCTATCTTTTCTAGATATATCTGCAGAGATAATAATATGCACCAAAAAAAGAGAGAGCTAAAAAAAATCAATAAGAGAAACACAACAACAACAACAAAGAAAAACTAAGGACCCCAAAAAGAAACACCTTTAAATAGTTGAAGGTCTGGTTATTGACCTTTAGGATAAATTACTCTATTTTTAATGTTTATAACTTCCACTTGGCTTCTTTTGAAATTATCCTTATTTTCTTGGAGATTTACATTTTTAATACATTTCGTTATTTTAAATTTTATTTTATTTTTGGGTAGGCATCACTGCCTCTGGTGGTCGTGGGCACTACCCAGTGCTGCTCCTGAGAGCAGCCGCTGGGTTTGAACTGCCAAGCCCGTGGGCCACAGTCCCGTACTCAACCACTTACGACACCAGGGCTCAGCCCCATTTCATTATTTTAAGCCAAGTTTGCTGTTTTAAAGTCTTTTTTGTTGTTGTTGCCATATAGTCTTGTTGATAGGTTGCCATATGGTTCCACTGAGTTGCCTCTGATTCACAGCTCTCCTTTTTGTAAAGCAGACCCAAACACCGCCCGATCGTGCACCAATTGTTGCGATGTTCTAGCCTCCATCTCATTCAGGGTATTCCTCATTTTCCCTGCCCTTCTACTCTACGAAGTATGATGTCCTTCTTCAGGGACTGGTCTCTCCAAACCCCACCCCCCACCCCACCCCCCGCCCTACCTCTCAGGCCTGACCCCAGCCGTGGCTCAGGAAAATGTTATGGTTTTTAACTCCACCAAGTGTCCAGAGGCACACCATTCCATCAGCAAGTCTTCTGCACGAAGACCCTCAGCAGTCTTACTCTGCAAGTGACAGGCCCTTTTAGCCACCTTGCTCCATGAGCCTGGAAATCCAGCACACTGTCTCCCACTACGCTGTCTCTTTCCAGTCTGGTCCACTGCCAATTCTCCAATAGTGTCGCTCTCTCTGCTCCTTGGGTCTAGGAAGTTCTCAGCACAAGGTTCCTGAGTCTGGAAGTCTATAAGGGTAATGTTCCACTTCAATGTCATGATGTGTCCCCTCATTCTCTGTGGGATGGTACTTGTACAGGCAAGATTGGGGAGATCTTATTATCCTAGTTGCATAATAACTGACCAGCTCCCCTCTCTGGACTAAGTAAGTCCGTCGGTGTGCATAATCACTGACATTTTCTGTTGTCAGGGACTGCTTTCTTCCTTGACAAAAGTAATAAGCATCTCCAAAGGACGGGGCAGCTATAACAAGGGCAACCGTAACAACTCCTTGATGCCCAGGGGGAAAGATCCAAAGCCGATTTCTTGTTTTTGTTGTTTTCATAGAGCTAAGCCAAAAGGCCAAATAGAGAAGATAATTTCTTCACCTCTGGTAATATAGTTTCAAATCATAAACTTATGAAAGGTGAGGCCAGGAATGTAGACTTCTTGAGGGACCTTCCCATTCCTCTCTCTGAAGACTAGAGTGCTTGCATGCATGTGGGGAGATGGTTACCCTTGCCTCTGAGTGCAGCCCTTCTAGAGACTGGGTTGTCCACACAGGACGCAGTTCCAACTCCACTCACTTGGCCCAAGACCTCACTTCCTGTTCCCTTACCATTATGAAAATCGGAGCTTCCAAGGTACGGAGATTGCAGTTCATTCGTCCCACTTCAGCACCACAGCAGTCAGTATAGTATGTCTTTGGTCTGCACATTCTGTTCCCTTTGAAACAATCTCTACTTTATGTTTTGTTTCATGTTTTAATCCAGTCCATAGGTTTCAGCTGAGCCATTTCTTTATTGAAAAACCTCCTTTAACTATTGCCCCCAAACCAAGAATGTGCACGACTCCTCTGTTCTGCATCTCCTGTACTTCCTATGTAATGTCAATGGACTTTCTGTCCACCTGGGGGAGGAAAAGGGACCACTAACATCTCACACAGTCCTGGCCCATTATGGATGCTAAGTAAATATAGCTTGAATTAATGACTGGGGATAAAGGCATGATGGGGTGAGAGTTTCAGGTAGGGAGCACCCCTGGTTTGTGTACCAAAAAAAAAATTAGCCATGGAATTGCTCATAATCGGTACCAAGAAAGGCGTGTAAGATAAATGTATGCTGAAGTGATCACCCTCCTCATTAAAATAATCTGTGACTGTGCTCCTAAGACGTGTGGGTACTTGGGGCCAGCGGGAGGAGAGAAGGCTCCCACTCGATATGAGCTGAAGCCATGGGGTCTTACTGCATGGAGGTCTGACGTCATCTCTTGGAGATTAAGAATCAAGCTGCCATTCAAAATGCTCGCTTCAAGGAGACTCGCTGGGTTTCCAGATGGAGAAACACTCCCATTCCCCCAGGAGCCAAGAGATTGGCCATGAGGATGGCATGAATAGGTCAGGAACAGAGACCACTCTAGGATGTGCCTGCCCTCTGCATTCCTGTCTCGGACTCTTCGCTGTCACTCTGCCTCTCCTTCCTGCTGCCGTCCTTGTTTTCCTTCCTGTCTCCTCATGACACCACTTTGCTTAGGTGCCTAATGACCTTCAGACTTAGAAAGCCATCCCCACGATGACTAAAACCCTCATTCTCAGGATTTACTTAGATGGATGAAAGATACATGGTCTTGCAGATCCCCGGTCCCTGTCTATCTAGGGGCCTCTCCATTTCTCCCGTTGTCCTTCCCGTCTCTGTATTGTGTAGTTGACAGTAACACCAGCATTTATAACATAACATAGCATTTGGAAGCTTAACTATTGATTGGCTTTGTGTGCACTTCGATCATTTTTCTTGAACAAAATCTGTGTGTTCACTGGAAGCTCTCAGAAATTTTACGAACACTGGTTGCAAACAATCCCTCTGAACTGTGACCTTAGGCAGGTTGTTTAGCCTGACCATACTGGTGAGTTTTGCCATCTTGAGTATAGGGTCACCAGCATGCAGCTGTCCTTTTTGCCGCACTGGTGCATGTGTGTTGCTGTGGCGCTGGAAAGTCTGTCGCTGGATTACACATTCCAACAGAGTCACCCAGAGTGAAGAGGTTTCAGCGGAGCTTTCAGACTGAAGAATTGACTACAGAGAAGGAATAGACTATGCACTTCGGAGGAATCAGCCACTGTAAACCTTGTGGGTAGAATCAAAGCATTGTCACATACTGAGAAGCTCTTAAAAGGAAGCATAATATTGTCAGTGTTAGTGTCAGAGGATGAGTCCCAGAGGGCGAAATGCACTCAAAATATGACTGTGGAAGAGTTGCCTTCTCAAGTAGAGTCAGTCAACCATGATGACATGGGTAAAGTCTGTGGGAGTAAAGCCTTTGGGACTTTCAGTGGTTGATGGGGCACAACTCAAAATGACAAAGAAACAGCTACAAACATTAATTAATAATTTGAACTTGGAGTATACGAAGTAAAAATCTAGGAAAGTAGAAGCTGCAAAAGAATGAATTGGAACACATAAAAATAGACACTGTAGGCCAGCAGTTCCCAACTTGTGGGTTGAGACACCTTTGGGAGTCGAACAACCCTTTCACAGGGGTAACTCAATTCATAACAGCAGCAAAATTACAATTATAAAGTAGCAATGAAAATAATTTTATGTTTGAGGAGTCTCCACAACATGAGGAACTGTATAAAAGGGTTGCAGTAATAGGAAGGTTGAGAACCACACTGTAAAAGTTAATGAGCTAACATGGACTGGTATTGACAATTTTTAATGAGAAAATCATATGGTTTACTATGCCAGGAATGACAGATTCAAGAAGAATCATGTCAATCCAAAAGAACACTTCAAGGTCTATCTATAAGTAAATGTGATAAGTAAAACCTATCTGCATACAAAGAAATCCAACCTATACAACTTTTACTCAAATTTATGCACCAACCACTATAGCTAGTGATGAAGACCTTAAAGAATTCTGCCAACATCTTCAGTTTGAAATTGCTCTAACGTGCCGTCAGGATGCATTGACAATTATTGGTGATTGGAATACACAAGTTGAAAGCAAAAGAAGGAATAGTAATTGGAAAATAAGGTCTCTGTGATAGAAATGAAGCCATAGGTCACCTGGCAGAATTTTGCAAGACCAATGATTTCTTCATTACAGATATTTTTTTTAGCAACACAAAGGCACTTCTCTAGAAGGAATACACAAATTTAAATGGACTCTTTCTGTCAGTGGAGATGATGGAAAAGGTCAATATCAACAGTTAAAATGAGTCCAGACCATCAATTAAATGGAACTGACCATCAATTGCTTATATGTAAGTTCAAGTTGAAGCTGAAGAAAATTAAAACAAGCCCATAAGAGCCAAGATATGACAGGAAAGAAAAGAAATATCAAACTGTACGTCAGAAGGGACTCTTACACTTCCTCTGAATCGTAGAGTAGCTAAGGCAAATAGGATAAATGAAGTCAAAGAACTGAACAGAAACTTTCCAAGGGCAGCTGGAGAAACAAAGTAAAATATTATAATGCAATATGCAACAACCTAGTGTGAGAAAACCGAAAAGGAAGAACACACGCGGCATATCTTAAACTTGAAAGAATTGATGGGAAAAAATTCAGGCTTTGAGAAAAGAAATTGAAAGGTGCTATGGGCAAAATATTGAACAATGCAGGTGGCATCCAGAGAAGATGGGACGAACACACAGTCACTGTACCAAAAAGAACTATTTGACATCCACTCATTTCAAGAGGTAGCATATGAGCAAGATAGTAACTGTATTTGAAATTCAACCATCTCAAGAGGTAGCATATGAGCAGGACAGTCAAGGAAGAAGTTAAAGCTTCACTGAAAGCATTAAGCAAATGCAAAGCTCGAGGAACTGATGGAATACCAACTGAAATGTTTCAGCAAGGTGATGAAGCACTGGAATCATTCACTTGTCTATATGCCAGAAAAATTTGAAGACAACTACATGGCCAACTGTCTGAAAGAGATCCATATTTGTGCCCATTCCAAAGAAAGATGCCCCAACAGAATGCTTAAACTAGAGAACAATATCATTCATCTCACATGCAGTTTTTTTTCTGAAGAGTTTCTGAAGATAACCACAGTTGCATCAGTTCTCAGAGGAGAACATGGGATAAGAGGTATCATTGCTGATGTCAGTTGAATCTTGGCTAAGAACAAAGAATACCAGAAAGATGTTTACTTGGGTTCTATTGACGACGGTAAGGTATTTGACTGTGAATCATGGCAAACTGTAAATAAACTTGAGAAGAATAGAAATTCTAGAACACTACATTATGTTCATGCAGAACTTGTACATGGATCAAGAAGCAGTTATGGAAGCAGAACAAAGCCATATTACATGGCTGAAAATCAGGAAAAGGTGTTTAAGTATCAGGGTTGTATCCTCTCATCATACTTATTTAATCTGTTTGCTGAGCAAATAATCGAGAAGCTGGATTATATGAAGAAGAATGTAGCATCAGGCTTGGAGGAAGACTTATTAACCACCCATAATATATAGAAGACAACCTTGTTTACTGAAAGTGAGGAGAGCCTGCAGGACTTGCTGTTGAATATCAAGGAATGCAGCCTTCAGTATGGATTACAACTCAGTGTTAAGAAAACCAAAAGGTAAATTAATGATAAGTGGAAAAAAGACTAAAGTTGTCAAGGAAACAACAATCAAGAGGTCAAATGATACATTGCTTTCATAAATCTGCACAAGACAACTTTAAAGTATTGAAAAGCAAGGATGAAAACTTTGAGGACTAAGGTGTGCCTGGCCCAGTCGATGGCATTTTCAATTGCCCCATATGCATGTGAAAGTTGGTCATTGAATAAGGAAGAATTAAGAAAAATTGATGCATTTGAATCATGGTGTTGTCAAGATTATTAAAAAGGATCCTGCCCTGCTAAAAGAACAACTATAGCTCTCTTGAAAGAAATACAGCCAGAATGCTCCATAGAGGCCAGCATGGAGAGACTCTGTCTCAGGTATTTTGGATACACTGCTCAGAGAAATCAGTCCCTCAAGAAGGTGTTGGTAAAGTAGAAGGGTGGAAAAAAGATGAAAATCCTGGACAAGATGGATTGACACAGTGACTGCACTGACGATTTCAAACATCAGGAGCAGTTGTGAGGCTAACTCAGGACCGGACATTGTTGGAGTCTGTTATACATAGGGTCACTGAGTCCAAATTGGCCTCACATCATCTAATATAGGCCGTATGTACTCAAGTATAAGCTGACCCAAATACCAGCTGAGGCACCTAATTTAACCACAAAAGCTACATTAAAAATGTTCCGAATTCAACTTATACATGAGTATATACGGTACCTCAATGGGTTATTGCAAAGATCAAACGAGATGTAGATGAATGGTTTATTAGTACATGGAAAATTTCACATAACAACTTTAAGAGAATAAAGGGGAAAAAAGGCAGAAGAGTGGAAGAAAGACTGATTGTTTTATATCCCCTTAGATGAGAGGAAATAGAAAGGCCTATCTTCAGGGACACTCTAGTCTCCTCCGTTTCCAAATAGCACATGACAAGGTGTAGGCAGTCAGCAAGCGTGGCTTCTTCTCTCTCTGCAGAACCCACGTGGGTTCATTAGCCCATCACCTAGAACTCCCCTGTAGAAGTCACTATATGACCTTTGTCCCAAGCCCTTCATGAACTCTAGGCGTGAGAACCTGGATTCAGTTCTACGCGATGTGAAGCTTGATTCTCGCTTACTTCTGTTTGATCAGAAATCATCAAAGCAAAAGTTGGATTACAACTGCTGACCAGAGTTAGATCTTTGATGAGGTCTTGTTAGTGAAGTGAAAGCTCTCTTTAGCTGCGTAAGGTGCCTATGTGCTCTCTTACTTCCCCAATAACTTTTGCTAGCATAGGTAGCTAGGTCAATTCAAATGACAAGTCATCCAGGTGTGTTTGTGTAAACAAGTGGCTGTTTGGGACCCACGGCAGTCTGCTCTGCTCTCTCTGCGTCAGCTCTGAACTTGAGACTCTCTCCACACCCCCCGTCCCATGAGGATTAGAGTCAACGCTGCATTTCTTGCAAAAGAGCTGCTCTGCCACCATGAGCTCATTCATTATTTACGAACGCAAGCATCTGGAAAAAGTATTCCTTGTGTACAGATCAAATTGAACATTTCCCATTGCCCTGGGGATTAGCCCATCACCAGCGAGACCTGCTGACTTCTAGATACCCTACAGGACGGTCTACCTGCCCACAGGGCTTCCAAGGCTGTGATCTTGACCAACGCAGGCTGACACGTCTTTCTCCCAGGGAGCTGCTCATGGGTTAGGACCACCAGCCTCCTCTCCATTAGCAGCCTCGTGCTACAGGGCTCCTTTGTGTCTTGGGATCTGACATGATATTAAGCAAAGTAGATGCTTTAACTTTTCTTTCATTTAATCATTGGCCTTATTCCACTCGTTCAGATTGTTTAGACTCATTTAAAATGAGCCGTCACTTCTCCTTCATACATTGAAATATGGAAGGAGGGAAATTTATTTTTAGGTTGGACATCTATGGATGCATGCAAATTGTTCTACTGTGATTCTTAATGACCCACCATTAACATCGTGTGAACCCAGTGCATTCATGCAATATACCTCTTTTCACATCATTACTCCTAGTAGAACTGCTACCAGGATAATAGCCTGACCTTTAGCTATAGATTCAGATAGCAAAAACATATTCTGCTTACTCGATACCTCTCTTCACATAGCATACTGAGTGTTTTCAGATCAATACAATGACATTCTTCCAGCCTTGCTGTAAGGCCTACAATGGAGAGAATAGGATTTCGTCTTTAGTAGAGTAAATTCTACTTAAAAGTCTCTTTTCAGTTTGCCTGTACCTCATGCAGTAGAATGTCAGTAATGTGCCTGGTGGAAATATTTGTGTCTGAATTTTTCAAGAAGCCTACTGCTGTGCCTTCAAAGGTCTCAGACACCGACTGGGAAAACAGGTTTTCCTGACTTGTTATTACAGAAACCAAAATGCATTGTCTCTGAGAAGAGCAAAATACCAATGATCACAATCATTGGTTACCAGGAATGGTTACCATTTTAGTGAGTGACAAAATGTTGGACCTCCAGGTTCCATTCCAGGAGAAAGACCAGCTCTGGGTCCCCTCAAGGAAGAGGCGGGGCATCCCACAGCCACCCCCTGCCGAGAATCATGTTGATGTCAGCTCCGTCCAAATCTGCTTCTTTAATTTGGAGCCACTCATTTTGATATGTGGTCATCTGGACAATCTAGTCACAATCTAAGAAAAGAGAGGTTGCTATGGAAATTAATTGTGTGAACAACATTGCGGGAGGGGGTGTTTACCTGATCAGACAAGTGGATTCAATCATTACGGGATATACATTTTCACATGTCCCAAAAAGGGCCCTGAGTACAAATATTTTTTGTCCCTTCATTAAAACAGGACCTGAAGGAACTTTTTTGCAAATCTCTGATTAGTAAGTAGTGTTGTGGGCATTTAACTGTAATAAAAATGGGTTCCTTTAATTACTCTATTAATTAGGGCTTCCTGCTAATTCACCTAGGCCTTCCCACCCTCCTTCCCCATCAGTCTAAATTTGTGATCCATTATATTTGCATTCTTTTGAAACACAACTAGAAGATGTTATAGAGATCTTAAGGCACTGTAGCATGTGCGTGGAGGGAGATAGACTACACGAAAACCCTGGTACGGGTGCCTTAACAGCACACCTCTCCCCAGAACAGCATGTCTCCACATCTCCATGAAATGGACTCTGTCTTCGTTCCTGTGGCCCCCGGAGCTCCGCTGGTGTTTCCCCCGCTCAGTACTTCTGCTTCCCACTCATCCTCTTCCTCTGCTCAGTTGGAGATAGGCTGGGGTATGTTGGGCCAGACTGGGATCATCGCTTTACCTCTTGCTTCCTGTCACCCCACCCTTGTCAGTCCCAGATGCTGCTATCAGCATGGAGGCCCATGTGGTCCACTGCAAGGAATTGTCTGGCTCCTTACCCACATACT
>PVJH01041910.1:0-14652 GCA_004026705.1 Nesogale talazaci | reverse complement strand
TGTACTAGACTGGATTGGGATGCCTTCTTAGTGTCACATTCCTTTTGTATATAAACCCTTTCCTTATATCCATATGTGTGTCTATGAAATTTGTTCCTCTAGCCTACCTGGACTGACACACCATCCTTCAATTGATCTTATGTGTGTTCATCAGCCATGTTGTCACAACAAACTTAACTATCTTCTTCTGCCATATTGGCCCAACAAGCCTACTTATCACAGACCTCTCCCTTACATCTTCATCTCTGGGTTCCTGACCAATTTTGTACAACAGGAGGCGTGTGCCAGGCTGTGTTCAAGGAGCCCACTAGGTGTCACGAGGAAGGAAGCTTCTTGACTGCTCTCTGATCAGAGGTGTGGGTAAGCTCAAGTGGACGCCCAACAGCATGGATAGATACAAAGAAAGAAGAGCCAAATGGACATCAGAGGCTACCTGTAATCTTTGGGTGGCACAAACAGCTAAGTGCCAAACCACTAACCAACATGTCAGAAATTTGAAACCAACAAGAAAGACCTCAAAAGTCAGGCAAGGCTCCAATTGGGAAATCCACGAATCAATCTGGACTTTACTTCAAGCTCCTCTGGAGCAGATTAAAGGATTTGGGTTATTCCCTTGAGCTTCAGGCTGAACTGCCTTGTGAGAAGAAGCAGATGATCCCAAGGTTGTGGATTTGGAAGTCACTGGACTTTGATTCACATTGCTTGCTCTGGGATGCCCAATGATTGACCATTTAAGACTACCACATATTTGCCATTTTCACATGGTGCTTTGCTAAAACATGTGTTAGTCCAGCAGGCATGGCTTTGCCTTTATGTGTTATTGAAAGTTTTGCCATGTCTCCAGCCCTCATTATGTGCTTAGTGTCTAGTCGCTTCAGATTTTAATCTTTGCAAGTCAACAAACCATGCCTTTTAGTATAAAAAGCTATCTTAAATATGTATACTTTCCTTTCTAGAATAGCATTTTCCCCAATGATTTTATTGGGGGCTCTTACAGCTAATATAACATTCAATACATCATTTATATCAAGCATATTTGTACACATGTCGCCATTTTCATTTCCACATATTTTCTACTGAGCTCTCGGTAGAAGCTGCTCTTGCCCCCTCCCTTTTTTGATTATAAATCACTTTATTGGGGCTCATACAACTCCCATCACAATTAATACATACATCAAATATGTGCAGACCACATTTGCATGCTTGTTGCCATCATCACTCTCAGGGTCCCAGTACCAGCTCCCCATATTTCCCCTGCCTCCCCACTCCTCCTCCCCCATGAACCCTTAGGTCTGTTTGTTGACCTCCAGAAATATCCCCTGGCTGAGTCAGATGGGGTGACACACCCTGGCCCCCAAGTATGTCCTTGGCACTCATCAGGAACTCCATGCTCTATTGCACACCCTTAGTCTTTTGCCAAGGTGTGGTTGTGTCGGACGGTATAATCCTGACCCTGTTTCTCCATTGTTGACCCCGAAGCTTGGGTCAGCAAGGGTAGCCATATTTCTTAGTGAGGCTGGTCTTATGATCCTCTCTGTGCATCAGCTGTTCTGAGTGGGAATATCATCCTGAAGGCTCAGTGGGTCACGATGCCCTCCACTCTCTCTTCCTCCCCCTTCATTTGTTCTCCTGTGCTCTGGTCAGGCATCTCTCACTCCCCAAGCTGCGATTCAGTGCTGACCTCCAAGGCAAACTCCCCTGGGGGAGAGGTGGCTGCCTTGTAGCTGGGATTGGAGTTGTGTGCTCAGACCCCTCCAGAGTTTCCCCGCTCCATGCCATCATGTTGCATTCACATCCTGAATCACTGGGTTTAAGTTTGGTCCCTCTTTCCCTATGGAGATATAAACAATGTGCTCCCCTTGGGTGGGTTAGTACCCCATTCCCTCTCTACACATCACCATCTGTCCCACCCCCCACTCCAGTTGGCTACAATATGTAGCCCTGGATTTGGTCTGGCCCCCACCATACTCCTTGGACCTACTCCCAGGCATTTTTGTATACATAGCTTTTCCCTGATGCCCCTTTTGCATTTTTTTAATTAAGCTTACCTCAGTGAACTCACATTGTACCTGTCCTTTTGCGCTTGACTAACTTCATATAGCATAATTTCCTCCAGTTTTTCCCATGTGATGATGTGCTTCCTGCATTCCTCACAGCTTTTCAGTGATGCATAGTACTCCATTCTATGTATGTGCCACAGCTTTTTAATCCATTCTCCAGCAGTATTTTAAATTCTATGCCATTAGCTCAATTAATGATGCTACTAGTAGAAGTGCCACATGGCTCCACCAATTAAGTGTCCAGAGGCAGCCCACTCCACAAGCCAGCCTCCCGCCCTGAAGCACTCAGCTCTGTGAGCTGAGAAGTCCACTCCTGTGATAGTTACATGATGTGCTATCATCTTGAGACAGTTGAGAGTGAAGGGGTGGCATTTCGCCTGTCGATCAAGTCACAGCTAGGTGACTTCATCTGGAGGCATGATGGAGGTAAATAGTTCACTGGAGGCCAGACCCACACTCTTTGCTTCGTCTTCCTGCTGACAAGACACATGGAGCTGTGCTGATGGAACCAGAGCCCTAGAGCTGGAGAAGCCACGTGGAGACCCCTGCCAGCGCTGAGCTGCTTCTACCACGACTGGATCCTGCTACCCGCAATCTCGCTGTATTCAGCATCATTGCATGTGTGCTATGAGTCCAAAGAGGAATTTACAGACTGGTATAGGGCCTATGGACTAATATTGGACTTATGGAGTTGATCTTGTGGGCTAGGATATTACAATTACTCTTAATATTACAATTACTCTTTTGTAGAAAGCTCTTTCTTATATACAAATGAGCGTTGCTGGTCCAGCCAGATTAAAAAATCCCCCTTGTCTCATGCTCTGGCTCCTGGTTCTGCTGCTGCTATTCTGCCACTCGTCTGGTGCTAAAGCTGTCTCCTGGACATGGTGTTCAATGGCCACCTTGGGGGACAAAAGATGCACTCTACTCCCGACTTTTTTTCTCATGCTGGTCATTCAATCCCACCCTCCTGCTCCTCAGATGGCTGATTTTATCCCCACCAGATCATAATTAAACTTGCTAGCAATTGCTCCTGGCCAAATCCTATAACCCAATCAGTAATTCCGACCGTCTTCCTACAAGGACCCATCAGGAAAATGAACATCCTTCAGTGTGATCAACAGTGGCTGTGGTTAGAAGAACACGTTAAGTCATTCCCTGTCCTACGTCCATTGATTTTTTTAAATCCCTCCTGCTGAGTCACGCTGACTCCTGCTGTTGTGGTTCAGGCCCAAAGCATCGGCTCTGATCCATAGTGACCCTGTACAAGACAGAACAAAGCACTGTCCAGCCCTGCGCCTTCCACGCAGCTCTTCCTAGGCTGGAGCCCACCACGCAGCGACCACCGTGTCCATCCACTTCACTGAGGACCTTCCTCTTTGGGGCTGCCCCTTCACTTTATCAAACACGATGTTCTTCTTCAGGGACCGGCCTCTCCTGATGAAATGTCCAAAGGAGGCAAGACGAACTCTTGCTTCTAGTCAGATCCACATCTCCCAGGACAGATTGGTCTGTCCTTTTACAGCCTGTGGTCCTTTCAATATCTCTCCCCAGCACCGCAATTCAAATGCTTTGATTTGTTCCCGGTCTCCCTTATTCAATGTCCAATGTTCAGATGCAGAAGATTCGATGGAAAATGTCGGGGTCTGGGGCAGCCACACTTGATGCGCAAAGGAACTTCCTTGCTTTTCAATCCTTCAAAGAGGCCTTGTGTAGCAGATCTCCCTAAGGCTGAGTCAGAGGGACCCTGCTAGATAGAGATAGGATGTGCACCCTGACGCAGGACTTCTGTACTCTTTGGGTGAAGGTTTCTCCACATTCAAACCACTGAATTTATTATACGATACTGCCAGAAAAAAATTAAGAATATTTTTAAAACAACGAAAAATAAATCCATGAAAAAAATGAGAGTATAGGACAGTCCGAAAGGCTTTCCAAGCTCTAATCGTTACAGAAGGGTGCTGTCACATTTTTTTCCCCTAAGAAGTGGCTGGTGGATTCAAACCACTGGGAAATCGTGGCATTGCATAGGCTGGATTCTCATTCTGATGATCCCCAGGATGTCCTAGCAGGACTCTCAGGGTGACTTGCAGAAAGAGAGGACATATGAAGTAGGTCAAGTTAGCTCAGTGCTGGGACTGGAGACCACGCGGGGGCGCCAGACGCCACGTCTGAACCCGGAAAAGGCCTTTTCTTCCTGAGCCTGGGGTTCCAACCAGGTGCAAAGGTGAGACCGAGGCCTGTGTCTTGGAGACCTGAGACTTTCTTTCCAGTTGTCATTCGCACCGGTTTTCATTTTCTATTGATTCTCGAGTTTCATTTCCCTCGTTCTTCATCTTGGCTTTTCTGTGTGTCCCACGCTGCTCAATCTTTCTGTTTCAAATGCAACCTGTCCACCCTCTGCATCTCTCTCTCTCTCTCTCTCTCTCTCTCTCTCTTCTCTCTCTCTCTCTCTCGCTCGTTCTCTCACACGTGTTCCAAAGACTTGAAAGGTCGTCTCCCCAAGAGAGACAGGTACAACACTGTTCTTGGCCGTACGCTGACAATAGTTCAGAGGTAAAAACAAAATAAGGCTCCCAGGACAGAATGCTCTTCAGCCAGTAGAGAAACAAAGTCTTCACACATGCTACAGATGGCCCTTGATGATGCTATGCTGAACAAAATAAATCAACCTCATCTCTGCCTTTCTCACCCCCTCTCGGGATCACATCTCAGCTCTGCCTCAGGGCCCTGTGTCTGCCAGGGGAAGACCATCTAAATGCAGTGCGGGTCAGGGCCCAGAGTTCTACTCGTCTTTATTATCCATAGAGCCCTTCTTCATTCAATTTCTTTTTTTTTTCTTTTTAATGAGAGAGTCCTCAAACACAAATCTGTATATACTATCTTCCCATGGCTTAAAACTACCTATTGCCTGAAACTTTTTACAAAAGCCTTGCCTGGTCCAGAAAACCCTGTGTGAGCTGCACCCCAAGATGTTCACAGTTTGTTCAGTTGCTCAAGCTTTTTCTCAGCAACGGTTTTCTCCCCTGCCCTCACTCTGTGTGTTCATCCCCAAAGTCTTGTGCTTTCCCTCTCTCATGGATTTCTAAAGCCAAGGTAAAGGTTTCCAACCTCCACACGTTAGTCTCCTTGCCCTATCGGGGTCCTTTTTCCTTTCTCAGAAAATTGCATCCAAATGTTCTATGGTCACCAGGTGTTCGCGTCTGTCTTGGGTTCATCTGAGCTCTGTGATCCAGGAAGGCAGGGGTCTGAGCACTCCCTCAGTGAATCTCCAGGACTCCCCTCCATCACCGCACCAACTCACCAGGGCTCAGGCCACACTGCTGGGCTCTCTGGATGAGAGAAGGAAGGAGGAAGTTTGCATGTGTGGAGGCTCAGGATGGAGAAGTGATCTGTTTCCCTTTACTCAGTCTATGCAAAAAGTAGGTTCCAGAATGGAACGTGGATCTGGGCTTTCCTGAGAGTCAGCCCCAACACTGGGGAGAGCAGAGTCAGACCACAGAGATGGGCCCTTCCCCTTCCTGTGAGGATGCTGATGAGGAAACTGTGTGACACATAACACAAGGCTGGGGACGGGTCACACCCTGAGTGTGTCTTCTGCCGGGCTCTGTGCTCCTGACACTCCATCTGAAGCCGGGAGCCATGCAGGGCAGCACATCACCCCTGAGCCTCACAGCCCTGCTATGTCTCGGTGAGCCGTGGGAAGAGGGTGAGGGGGGGTTCCTGCTCTTCAACACAGGGTCAGGGCATTGAGGGATTCAGGGATCCAGGAGACTCGGGAGGAAGGTGAGTCTTCCAAGGGAGGAATTTGTTCTCAATCCCAATCTGACTTGAAGGACTTAGAATATGTGGGATGTTTCTGTGGTTGTGCAAGGACAAGTTTCTGATGGGAACCTCTCTCCCAGGGTCCCTACAGAGCGTGTGGATACAGGTGCAGGCACGTGAGTTCTCCCCCAGACCCCCAGCTCCATCCCCTGGTCAGGAGAGGAATCCTCTCTGGGCAGCTCAGGGGAGGCTGGTGGTGACTGGTGAGGGAGGGCTATGGAGTGAGGGCTGAGGACACTGAGGGAGGGGAACTCCATGGAGCTCCAGGTCTGATTCTTTTCCAGGAACCCTTCCCAGACCCTCCATCTGGGCTGACCCAGGTCCCTTCTTCACCAAAGGCAGCTCTGTGACCATCTGGTGTCAGGGGTCTCCCCCAGCTCGTGACTTCCGTCTGTACAGAGAAGAATCCCAGAATGCTGTGGCTATGCATCTACAGAACCCCAGAATCTCAAATGCTGCCTTCAAAATCGCTAACATGGGCATACACAAAGCAGGCAAATTTCAGTGTAACTACTACAGGGCAGGTGACTGGTCAGAGCTGAGTGACCCTCTGCTCCTGGTGCTGACAGGTAAGAGGGGGCACTCCTGACACCCCCCTTCACTGTGAGCTCCTCCCACAGACAGGAGGGAATGTGGCCTCAAAGAACGAGGCCTCACCTCTCCCAGACTGTGCCTGTGGTGAATGCAGGACCTGTGTGTGTGTGTGTGTGTGTGTGTGTGTGTGTGTGTCCCTTTAATTCAGCTCCCTCCTTCCCTTTCAGGAGCATATGCTCCACCAGAGCTCTCCATCTATCCGAGTCATCTGGTGACTTCTGGACAGAAGGTGTCCCTCACCTGCCGCTCAACACACAGATTTGACATGTTCCATCTGCTGAAGGAGGGGGCAGACCACATGGCCCAGCACGAGGAAGCTCAGTTCTCAGCCTCCATGACCCAGGCGAGCTTCCCTGTGGACACCGTGCACACATCCTCTGGGGGCACCTATAGATGCTACAGTTCCTACAGTAATTACCCCTATGAGTGGTCACAGCCCAGTAACCCTGTGGATCTGAGGGTCACAGGTGAGGGAGCCCCTGCCCAGCCACCTCACTTTCCTGGGGTCCCAAAATGACTGGGCTGAGCCACGTTCTCAGGGACCCTGATAGCGATGAGTGATTCGTGTCCCCTCTTGAGGACAGAATCTAAGGGGGGAGTGTGAATGAGGTCAGGGTGGCCTCTCCACTGTTCCTGTGCACACAGGGGGATGGGCGTCTCCTTCACAACTCCCACCTCCTTATTCTGAGGGATGCACAGGAGGCTCTGCCTTCTTGACCTCTCCAGTCTCAAGAGTGCTGCCTGGAGTCACCCTGGCCCTGCAGTGTTACTCAGAGGATAAATTTGACAAGTTTGCTCTGGCCGGGGATTGGCCATCCTCATGCCTCCAGCTCCAAGGCATGCAACCTAGTGCCAACTTCACCCTGGGTCCTCCGTTCAAGTGACCAGGGGGCCCAGTGTCGGTGTTAGGGTGGAAACTGACACTTCTATCTGTGGTTAGAACCCAGTGAGTTTTTGGACATCCTGGTGCCAGGTGTGAAGATCCTGGCCCACACTGCACCCAGATGATCGATCTCCCCTGGCAGACGCAGGACCCTTGCAGAGTTGAGATGCCCCTGTGACCCTGGGAGAGGCCGAGAAAGACAGAGTCAGAGACAGAAGAGGGGAGACCTGGCATCATCTGAGGGTGTGGAAAGTGGGGTCACACATGGGACGTCCCTGGAGAGGGGTGATGGCCAGTCTAGGGGGGTGGGAACTGGCTCTTCTACACGATGGACTCCTTTCCCAGGAATTTCTATCAACAATTCCTCCCTACCAGCCGGCCCTGGCCCCTCGGTGACCCCAGAACAAAATACACCCTCAGTGTCGATCACGTAGCTGGTTTGACACGGGTTATTGGTTCAAAGAGGACTGCCCCAACTCTCCTCAGCCCGTTCCTTCTCACAGCCAGATGGGGTCCTTCCAGGCCAACTTCACCATGAGCCCTGTCACCTTAGCCCTTGAGGGAACCTACAGGTGCTGCATGTCATACAAAAAGCATTTGTTGTCCCAGCCGCCTGACCCTCTGGAGCTAGTGGTCTTAGGTGAGGGGCCCATGACACTAACCTCTGTATTTTCTGAGGGTCGCCCCAGGGCAATGTCCTCAAAGACCTGGGCAGGCATGAAGGAAAATGAATTCTCAAGGAGTGTCATGCAGAGAGGACCCACCCCTCAGAAGGACAGAAAATAGAGGGCACCCCCCACCCCTGCCGCTTCCTCTGGCCTCATCCTTGAGACCCAGATATCTTCCTGGAGGTAGGGGGGAGGCAGAAAATAATTAAAACCCACCAACAGGGAAAGACAGAGACAGCTCACGGCTCGTCCTTCCTGTTTCTCCAACCTTTGCAGCTTCCCCTCCAGACATCACATCCAGCTCTGGTGAGTCACAAAGACCTCATCCTCCGCAGGGGAACGCACCGCACTCTCTTAGCTGATGGACTCTTCCTTCTCTCTCTCCAGAGCAGCTTGTATCTGGGGCACTGGGAGAGTGGCGGAGCTGAGGGAGGTGTCCCTGGCATCACAATATTGGGTTAGGGGACAGATAAGGAACATGATAGCCTAAACAGAAAGAAATAGAGACTCACCTGGAGGAGGAGCAGCAGGCTGAAGCCCCTCACCTTGTTTGCTCTTCAGAACCCTCCGAGGATCCCAACCCCACAGCCCTGGAATCACACCCAGCAGAGAGTAAGTCAGGTCTCTTTTTGCAGAGGACTGGAAGTGAAAAGGCAACTACTGCATGTGTTCAGTAATCTATTCTTTTTCTTTTGAAAGATCGTTTTATTGGGGGCTCTTACAAGTCTTATAGCAAGCCATACCTCAATTGTATGAAGCATATTTGTATATATATGTTGTCATTATTTTCTAAACATTTACTTTCTATCGAGTATTCTTGGTATCAGCTCCTCTCCCTGGTGACCCCTTGATAAATTATAGATTATTATTATTTTCCTAACTTACAAAGACCACTGTCCCCCTCCCTTCACAGTTTCTGTTGTTGGTCCCCCTAGGAAGGGGGAGATGCTTATGGGTTGATCATCGCGATGATTTGCCCCTTCCAATTTCTGTTTCCTCACTTTCCCCTACCCACCTCATATTGCTACTCCCATTCCTGTACCTGGATTCCATAGCATTATTATTATTATATAAACTTTTACTGGGGACTCCGACATCCCTTATCACAAGGCATGCATCCATCCATTGTGTCAAGCACAAGTGTACATATGCTGTGATGGTCATTTTCAAAGCATTTTCTTTCTACTGGAACCCTTGAGACCAGCTGCTCATTTTCCCCTCTCCCTCCCTCAGCCACCCTCCCTCCTGAACGCTTGATAACTTATAAGTTGTTATTTTCATATTTCCATCGTCCTCTGTCATCCTTCCCCCAGTTGTCTGTTGTTCATCCCCCTGGGAAGGGGTCATATGTTCATCTTGTGATCAATACCCCTTTTCTACGGCCACGTTCCACGTGTCCTCTTGATTCTCTATTCTTTTTTCAACGTCGGGTTGTCTATCCTCGATTTTCTGTATTGTGGGCTCTTATCTGTAGCAGGGGCCATGTTCTGGTCTAATCAGATTTATAAGGTGGAATTGAGGTCATGATAGTGGGGGGGAGGGAAGCATTACAGAACTAGAGGAAAGTTGTGTGTTTCATCGGTGCTAGAGTGCACCCTGGATTAGTGATTTCTTGAGGTGATGACAATAGAAGAGGTCACTTCTTCTTCAGTCTGGTGTACATATGGCCACGTCAAAAGGGGGAGCAGCCCCCCCTACACTAGGGAGAGGAATGAAGCAACATCAACAGGGCCATTCTTGTTCTTCCACAAACTAGAGGCTCCCTTCCACCCTACACTGCTGTGCTTTTAAAGAAGCAAGGGAACTGAGAGGCAACACACTCCTCATTCATATCGCAACCCTGCAATCTACCTCCCATCTACGGGGTCTCTATGAAGCCTCAATATTTCATGGATTTCAGATTCAAATGTGTGGGTTTGGGGATGCAACATTTTACTGTGTCTTGTTGTGGCCTGTAGGGGTTCATAATGCTGAGAGCACCAGGCATGGCAATTGTTCTGACATGGAGAACTTCTGTGTCTGCGTTCTACAACATACACACTCAGTGGGCAGAGTCAATCCATACAGAGCTTCAAAGTTCTATATAGAGAGGAAAGGAGCCAGGAGTCGGTGGGGGCCGGCCTTGGTGAGCACGTCTCCTCTGTGAGGATCTTCCTTGGAAGGGCTGGATAGGAAGCAAGGCATTTGGGGCTCAGGGGATTCAGAGATGTCCAACCCAACACTGGCACTCGCAGGGAGGGTGACAAGTGTCCCATGATCCACCTCTCTGAGCCTGTTTCCTCTTGTGTAAAACCACTTGGGTGAGGAGGGCATGATTTCCCAGGGCACAGTGTGGTGAAGGCCAGTGAGCATGAATGGAAACCCCCAGGCATCTGCTGGCAGGCGGTAGGTGTCCCAGGAAAGTTCATGTCAGAATCATTTTCCCACAAGGTCTCCCAGGATTCCTGACAGTTCTGATCGGGGACTTGGTGGCACACAGCCTTCTCTGCCTGCTCTTCCTTCTCCTCTTCCTCTTCATCCGACACAAATTCCAGGAAAAATGCAGTAAGTGCTGTCAGCAGGGGGTGGGAGGGAAAGGGCACAGGAGGTAGCGGGTAAAACAAATGTGCACTCTCAGCAATAATGAAAGGACTCGAACTCACCCTGTGACCCTGACCCATCACTCATTCTCTGTGGGCTTCAGGTTCCCTATCTGAGGCAGAGCGTGATCTCAGCGTATCTTGCCAAGAAAGAGCATCCCTTTATTCTGTCACAGAAACAGCTGGAAGGAGAAGTAAAGCTTGACAGAAAGCTGAGCCCCTCTGGTTAGGACCACACCATCACAGCCTCCCAGTCCATGAACTCATCCAGGTGCACAGTGACCCAACCTCACAGAAACCACTCTACCTGGAGGCAGGCAGTTGGTCACGCTCCTCAAGAAGCTTGCTGCTCTTGGGTCTGCTCTGACCTCCTGCCTCCCCCTTGGGCTCCCCCAATGCTGTCCCATCTCCTGAACATCCAGTTGCCGAGGGTCCAATGAATGGCGGGGTCCAGAGACGTTGTTGTGTGCACCTCATTTGCATGATGCAATGGTCCAATCTCCTCCTTGGACCTCAAGCAACTTATTTGCAGGGTCAGACAAAGTCCTTTGGAGATGTTATCAGATCAGACCCAGAAGACCCTTAGCAATCCATCACACTGCAGGTCCTAAAGATGTCCTATCCCCTTCCTCAGCCTTATAAAATATGTGAAATATACACACAAATTTTAAGACTTCCTTACTTCTTATCGACCTTCACATATGTTTATGAAGTTGAGCAGCTTTCAGAGATGAAATATTTATATCTGAACCATGTCTCATGAGAACATAACATCAAGCTTCCTGCAGGCTTCAGAACCCAAAGACTGAAGACTATAAAATTGGAACTTTCTCACCCAAATCCCCAGAGCACAGTCCCGCCCTCAGCTCCATCTCAGAAAACTCACCCTCCTCTCTGTTTCCCCCAGGTCCACTCAAGCTCCCCAGAAGAAGCACCTCAAGACCTTCATGCGGAGAACAGGTAGAGACATCCTGGAAAGGAATTTGAAGACACACAGATGCCAGTGACAATGCGGAGCGGGGACATACTAGAAAGGGTTCTGTGTTGACAGAGTATGCAATACAGTACAGCGGGATCTTGGACACAACACTGCCCTTTCCTTGATGACAATTGTCACCTGGAAGACAGAGAGACATAGAGGAAGAAAAGTCTCTATAATACTTCACAGAATGGAGAGCTGTTCGTTCTGGGCCTCACCATGCGCTGACATGAACGACAGCCTGAGGAAGATGTGGAGTATGACTGTGTTCCCCTTTGTGGTATTCTCACTGAATTCTTCTTCCTTTTCTGTATTCCTTTTCATTGGAGGACTACACCTTCAAGTGGTATGTGAATAAATCAATCACCCTGTACATCCTGAAAAGAGATTTCTTCATCAGCCACTTCATGAGGGATTTCTTTGTCAGTAAGAATCAGTCTCAGCTAAATTTTTAAAAAGAAAGAAATGGGCAAGGGGATCAAGGTAATGTATACATGCATCAGTGGGCTGAGTTCCAGAAACTATTGCAAGGGCCAAACCCAAACCAAGGAATCATCCAGCAGCCAAGTAAATAAGAAGGGAACACCAAAAAAAGAAGAGGTTTGGGTAGTGGGGAAGGAGGGCACTAACCCACCCAAAGAGAGGATGTTGTTTATGTCTCCACAGGAGAGTGAGAGTGAGACCAGGCTTCAATCCAATGCACCAAGATGTGAACACAATATACCTGCATGTACCAGAGAAGGTCTCCAGGGATTGCCCCAACCACAACTATGTGGGGACACACACACACACACACACACACCCTCAGAAGAATTCCCTTCAGCTGAGCCCCGGTGGCGTAGTGGTTGTGCACGGGACTGCGGCCCACTGGGTTGGAGGTTCAATTCCAGCAGCGGCCCCACAGGAGCAAAGACTGGGCCTCCTGCTCCTACCACCAGAGGGCAGTGATGCAAAAAAAGGAGAATACCCTTCAGAGGACAGCACTGAGGCTACAGCTTGAGAAGAGGGTTGGGTCAGATTAAAGTACCTGGGAGAAAAGAAGGGGGATCGTGAGGGAAGGGAGGACATCCTGGCCCACCACACCCGGAGGACAATGTTCCTGCTCTGCAGCCTACAATGCAAGGGGAGGATTGTAGTGCTGGTCCCACCGTGGGACGTGACCTTCCTCTTTGAACCATGGCACCTCTGGGGACAGCACTGGAGACACACTGAGAGAAGAATGCATGGTCTGGCTTCATCGAACTGGGTCGAGGCACTGGGGCATGCAGTAGAGCATCAGGGAGAGCAAAATGATGAAGACCCCAGGAAATACAAAAAAAATAGGCTTTGGAGACAGAGTGTGGCACGCCTGCAAAATGCTTTTAAAAGCCAACAATCAGATCTTGAACTACATACAGGTTTTCCTATTTTTTTCAGCAGCGCTTTTTTCCGTGTTGCTAATTTGTTTTTGTTTTGGGTTGTTGCTATGGTTTTTGTTGGTTTTGACTCCCTTTGTCGTCTTTTTTGGCTTTGCCTGCATTCTGCACTCATTCTGCACTTAAACTCTCCATGTCTATCTAGATAAGATAGGTGGGATAAATAATCCATAGATGAAAAGAATGGGACCAATGGTTCAGATGGGGTATGGGAAAAGGGGAGGTGAAAGAAAAGAAGAGGGGTGAGAGTGGGGGGTAAATCAACCCACTGACCAGGGAAAAAAGTGAACTATAATCAATGGAAGGAGAGTCTTAGGATAGCCAGTGGGATTTAATTAAGGGCAATGTAGCAGGAATTACTAAACCCAAATGAAGGCCAAACATGATGGTGGGACAAGAGGAAAGTAAAAGGAAATAGAGGAAAGAACCAGGAGGCAAAAGAAAGTTACAGAGACCTAAATATAGGCATGTACATATGTAAATACGTATGTAATGAGAGAGGAATAGAACTATGTACCTAAATATTAAGAATTTAGGTTGTGGGCTGAGCCCCGGATGGCATAGTGGTTGTGTGTGGGACTGCGGCCCACTGGGTTATTGGTTCTAATCCAGCAACAGCTCTCCAGGAGCAAGACTGGGCCTCCTACTCCCACCAAAAGGCAGTGACGCCCCCCCCCCAAAAAAAAAGAATTAAGATTGCAGATGGAACTTGGGTCTCAAGTACTTCGTTAACACACGAACACTTTGTTCTAGCAATCTGGCATTCCGTAATGCTCACCTTCCTGACATTGGGTGCCTAAACAAGTGTGGTGACAAAAGCTGATGGTGTCCTGCTATCAAAATACGTAGCACCTGGGGTGATAAAGGTTGGAAGATAAACAAGCAGCCATCTACCTCAGAAGCAACAAAGTCCACATGGAAGAAGCACACCAGCCCCTGAGATTGTGAGGTGTTGATGGGATCAGGTATCAGGCATCAAAGAACAAAAAATCATATCCTTGTGAATGAGAAGGAGCACAGAGTGGGGACCCAAAGCCCATGGGTGGGCAACTTAACATCCCCTTACAGAAGGGTCATGAGGATGAGACGAGCTAGTCAGGGTGCAGTGCAGCACCGAGGACCATTGTGTCTTTCCTCTAGTTCTTTTAGGCTCCCTTCACCCCACTATCATGACCTCAGTTCTACCTTACAGATCAGATTAGAACAGAACATGTCCACTGGTACAGATAAGAGCCTGAAACACAGGGAATCCCTGATGCAGAAGCTCCTCAGGACCAGCATTGAGAGCAGAGATACAAGTCAGATCGGGCGATGGTGGGGGGAGAATGGAGGATTGGATCACAAGGAGCAAACTAGAAACGCCTACCGGGGGGATGAATAATGGAAAAGTGAGTGAGGGGTGACGGAAGATGATGGAAGATAAAGAAATAATAATCTATAAGTTAACAAGGTGTGTTAGTCCAGGTAGACTAGAAGAACAAATATATGGACATGCATATGGATATAAGGAAAGGGTTTATAGACAAGAGGAATGGAACACTGAGAAAGCATCCCAACCCAGTTCAGTTCAAAGTCATAAGTCTGATATTAGCCCATATGCCCAATACCAGTCTATAATGTCTCCTTCAGACTCATGAAGTCACAGGTCA
>PVJH01041909.1:0-14652 GCA_004026705.1 Nesogale talazaci | reverse complement strand
TTGTCTTAACAGGCTTACATCGAAGTGAGGTGCCAACCAAGTCCTCGTGGAAGAAGTACATCAGCCTGTATGATGCAAAGACTGTGAATAATAAAATCCAAATAGGAGGAGGGAATGGTATCACAGCTTGATTTGTGAACATCTAATTTGCAAAGGCTGTGGATGACAGTGGAAACCCCAAATAGTTTTGCAGGGGCCCTATTTAGATTCAGCTTACAGTGAATTCCCTCTGACCACAGTCCAGGGATAGGACCAGCCTTGTTATCAGTCAGAGAACATTATAAACTCAATTGTGGCAGATTTAGTTAAAATGCAACACCTTATCATTTGATCTCCCTTTTGACCCATTAAAAAAATTTTCTTTCTTTAGGCATCACTGCCCTGGTGGTGGGAATAGGAGGCCCAGCCTTTGCTCCTGTGAGCGGGAATTGAACCTCCATCCCAGTGGGTCGCAGTCCGGCATACAACCACTATATTACGGAGGCTCAGCCCCCTCCACTTTCATATCATACCAGTTTTTGAATCTTTGGGACCTAGCCAAGCTGATCAATGAGGAGTGGGTCGATCTGGGTTATTTTACGCAACTTACAATGTTTAATAGTATTGAAATCTCAAATACTCCTGATCTAGAAATTCAATATCTAGATACACCGTCTGGAAATTCATGTGCACACTAATTGTATGATGGTGTTTAGGTTATGATTGCCTGTAAAAGCAAACATTGCAAACCATCTAAAATTTTTTCATTTCTTCAGAAACCCAGCATCCTGGTATTATCATCTGTATATATTTCACTTGAGTCCTTGAGAAGCTCTGTGTAGTTTGCCTGTTTAGGCTGCCATCTGGGGGAAGTGGATATTTGATCTTTTAAAAAACTACTTTGGAACTTCATTTAAAATGCATAATACATACGAAAGCTTTTTGTTTGTTCATTGACTCACACTTTGATCTTTTCTGTTTTTTCCCCTCAATGTTTGAAGTTTTTTGCCAGAGAGCCCTTTAAACCCATGACTGTGAATTGCAACATCTTGCCCCTATACAAAATGTGACTCGTGGGACACTGATCCCCTCAGTTTTGACACATAGAGAAAATTACACTCATATAAATTTGAGGAAAGAGAAAGTACTAGGCTATCATTCTTAGATAATGTGACTTGGTAGACATCTTTCCCTGAAGTGTAATAACACTCATCAGGTTTTTTAAAATGATGTTTTCATTTTTACATAGTAACACATTGTAAAAGGAGTTCTGGTGGCTTTGTGGATTAGGCAATGGGCTGGCAAATATTTCAACCCATCAGGAACTTGGCAGCAGGAAAAAGACAAGGCTGTCTCCTCCCAGGAAGATTTGCAGTCTAGAGAACCCTCCCCAGGGTTACTGTGAGTTGAAATAGGCTGCTTGACCCTGGGTTTGGCTTGGGTGGGTAGAACATTTTAACTAACAGTTATAAATTAAAATCCTAGGCTCTGGAAACAAAAGAGACCTTGAGAGGTCATACCCTTCATAACATTCCCAGAGGCAAATGTTCTCTGGCAATGAGGATCTATATTGTTTGAAGGTCTCCTGAGAGAGATAACGTTTGTCTCACAATAACCTATTTAATGTAGAACACACTTAATTCTTACGTAAGTCACCATGAACACAGATCCTGTAGAATTTAATGATGCTTAATGCCCAAATAACTGGATGCTTACATCAACAGTATTTCTGTAACTGATATCTTAAGGGAAAAACAACAGCAACTTCTTTTCCTCATATTTTTTTAAGGGAGTTGAAAGGGGTTTGACTAGGAGGAAATGGGACTGGAAACTTATTTTTATTTTGGAGGAAGTTTGTAAATGGTTACAGTGGGAGTATTTTTGGCCATAAACCCGAAGAGTGCTCTTTCCTTGCAGTACTTGGGGGTCTCTATGACCACCCCCCAGGCTCGGTGGGTGTTTCACTCCAAGACTCCTAAGATTCTGGATGGCATTGAAGTCATGGTTAAGATTCACTCTGGCGAATGAAAGCAAAATTAGTAAAGAGAAAAGGCACAGGGTGTGAATCTGAGGAAAGGAGACATGTGTCTGTGTATTTGTTTCTAATGGCAAATAAATGGATGTTTGTCTTGAAGCAAGCTGTCGCATGGGTAACAGTCTTCACACAGGGTACTCTTATGTGTGAATATCTGCATGTGAGGGGACCCACCTGGAGATGGATAGAGGAGCAGTGTCTCATTCCTAAGACCATCAGAAATGTGAGTTTTCTGATGGTTTTTGGAAGAAACATTCTTTATATTGTATCTTCCAGAAAAGCATATCATGGTCAGTCACTGTTTAGGATGAAAATCTGAATTTTCATACATTTGCAGAAAAGATCTACATAACTCCTCACACTTTTCATTCTGATTTTTTTAAATTTAGTGAGCAGTCTAAAAAAGATGAATTCCTGTTTGACAGCTTCATTTAATAAGCAAAATGCCTTACTAAGGCTTGGATGCACCCAGAGAAAGACAACAGAAGTAGACCAAGGAGACGTGTTCATTGTTGCACATTTTTAACTGATCCAGAAAGCTGAATACAACAAATTGGTTGTAATGTGATTTCCCTGAGAGGAGATCAGAGACTCATCTGACATGACTAGGGAGACAGAACTCATTTCCCTTGATGTGCTCTCTCCAATTGGAGATTTCCACAGTGATCAAAAGTTGTTGCTATCAGGTACAGATGAGTTGGTTCTGACTTGTAGAGACACTATGTACAAGAGGAAGAAATAATGGCCAGTCCTGCACCAGCCTCACAATTGTTATGTGTGAGCCCATTGAGTCTTAGTCTTTTACTGCTTCTCTACTTTACCAAGAATGGTACCCTTGTCCAGACTGGTTTCCCCTGATAACATATGCAAAGTTCATGATCGCACCATCTTTACTTAAAAAAAAAAAAGTCATTCTATTGGGGGCTCATACAACTCTTTTTTTGGCATCACTGCCCTCTGGTGGTTGTGGGAGCTACCCAGCGCTGCACCTGAGAGCCGCCGCTGGATTTGAACCTCCAAGCCTGCGGGCTGCAGTCCCGCACTCAACCACGTACGGCACCCGGCTCAGCCCTGGCTCATACAACTCTTATCATGATCAATACATCCGTCCATTGTATACAGACCACATTTGTACACTTGTTGCTTTCATCATTCCCGAAGCATCCTCCCTTTACCTAGGCCCTTGGCATCAGCTCCCCATATTTCCCCTCCCTCCCCACTCACCATGAACCCTTAGTAATTTACAAATTATCATTATTCTGTCATATCATACACTGTCCAATATGTATCATCACCTATTTCCCTGCTTTCCTTACCCTAGGAAGGAGGTCACATGTAGATCCCTGCAATTGACACCCCCTCTTACCATTCTTGCTTTTAAGGAGCGTTCTGGCTGTAGTTATTCCAAAACAGATTTATTTATTTTTGTTTTTCTGTCAGTCTCTATACCATTTTGTACCTTTTACTAACACCATAATTAAAATGGATGATTTCTTTGGTCTTCCTTATTCCTTGTCCAAATTTCATATGCATATGAGGTGATTGGAAATACCATGGCTTGGGCGAGGCTTAACATAGTCCTTCTAATGATATGGTCTCAAACACTTTGAAGACTGATACAAGGCCCTATGGGGGACAACAATGGAGACACAAGGTCGGGATTGCACTCAGCCTATCCACACCACACTGAGACAAAACACTAAGGGCCTACACCAGAGCAGCAGGGGGAGCAGAGCATGGAGTTACAGAGGGAGTGACAGGATATACTTTGGGACCTAGGTGTGGCACCCCATTGTACTCAACCAGAGGACACTTCTAGAGATCAATAAACAGACCTTGCACTATTAACTAATTTATCATTTCTGGACATTGAAAAAAATTACTTTGAGGAGTTCTTATGTAGCTGTTTGCCCAATGTAATATGGTGTTTGATTTATTGATTGCTGCTTCCATCAGCCCTGATGATGAATAGAAACAAAATGGAATCCTGAACACCTTTTATTTTTTGTCTCGTGGTTTCATGATGTTGTCTCTTGGCCCAGTTTTGAAGAACTGATTTTCTTTATATTGAGTTGCAGAACATACTGTAGGTGTCAGGCTTTGACTTTCATCAACAAGTGTCACAAATTCTCCTTGCTTTCAGAAAGGAAGGGTGTGTCATTTGCGTTTAGCAGGTTATTAATGAAACTTCCTGCAATCCTGATCTACTACTTCCAAGCTGAGAGTGAGGAGGCTTTCATGCAATGTAAAGAAACCAAATCGTCACAGCTGGACCAGCAGGTAGGATCATGAAAGACAGAGAAATGATTGACGCTGTCAAGGATGTCATCTTGCTTGGATTCACAATCAATGTCCAGGGACCCAGCAATCACGAGATAAAACAATGTATTGCATTGGGCAAATCTGCTCCATAAGACCTCTGTAAAGGGTTTAAAAAAAAAGAGATGACTTTGAGGGCTAGGGTGTGCTTGAGGCTCCCCTTCCCCACCAAATAACCCCCACCAACACCAACACCACCACAAAAAATGCCACTGCTATTGAGTTTATGCAATCTCATAGTGACCTTATCAGACAGGGTAGAACTTCCCTGTAAGTTTTTGTATGGGAGTAGAAAATTCCATTGTTGTCTCATGGAGCAACTTGTGATTTTGATCTGATAACCCTAAGGTCAATGCATAACCACTATGCCATATGGCTTCCTTTCTGAGGTACGCCCAAGCCACGGTATTTTCATTTGCCTTACGAGTGTATGAAAGTTGGAAATTGAATAAGGAAGACCAAAAAAGAATCATTGCATTTGAATTATGGTGCTGGTGAAGAATACTGCCACTACCGTGGACTACCAAAAGAACAAACTAATCTGTCTTGTATGAAGTGCAGCCAGAATGTTCCTTAGAGGTAAGAGGGAGACTTCCTCTCATGCCCTTTGGACCTGTTGTCCAGAGAGAGCAGTCCCTGAAGAAGGTTATCCTGCTTGGTAAAGTAGAGGGACCATGATGAAGAGGCAGGATGATGGAAAGCTAAAACAATGAACTCAAGCTGGAGAAAACTGTGTGAGTTTGTTGCAAGACGAGGCAGTATTTGGCTGTGTTGTGGTAGGGTTATTTTGAGTTGGAACTGACTTATAACACCTAACAAAAACAGTCTGTTCATCAGGTCTTTATTCTGTTCTGAATTTGGTTTTGGGTATGGTATGAGGCAGGGAGAGGACAAGATTTAGTTCCGTCAACAAGTTCAGTCAACATTCAATGTTTTCATTGATGATGGTTCCACAGAAAACCAAATCCAAGCACGGCCGAAAAGATCACCCAAACCATTGCTGTTGGATCTTAGAGTGATTCCGTAAGCTGCACAGCGGAATGGCTCTACAAGGTTTCTTGGCTGAACCATTTGTGGAAGGTGTGTTGCAGTGATGGAGCAAACAGCAGGAAGGCCAGATTTGACCTCCTCTGACTTCTCTGTTGCCAAGAGGCAAGAATCAGACACATGCACCATTCAGCCTTCTGTATCTGTTGACACAAGATGTTCCTCTCTCGGCACGCTCCTTCTAATTTGGGTTTAATAATGGCCATAAAGATCCACAGACAATACTTCCAATTATGGGGGTTATTAGGGAAGTTAATAGGTTACTACAAATCAGGATCAGTAAACAGTAAAGATGCAATCATTGGACACAGTGACACCTATTCTCAGGCAGTAGACACGTCTCTCTTCAATTCTCCATCTCTTAGCCATGTGATTCCTTCGTTTCTGCCTCTGTGGGCCAGGAAGTCAGCCAACCTGTCACTCTGTCTCACAATTCCATAGTCTTGGGCCAGATGGGATGAATGTTCCCTATAGCCCTGAAGCTTATTCTATGAGTCTTCATGCCACAGTCTCTGCTGCCTCTGGTCACACAGGGATCTGGCTGGTATGTGCTTTTCTGATGGTCCTGGCTCTCTCTCTCTCCGGCTTTAAAGATGACTCATGCTGCAAAGAAAGTCGTGAAGGTGGTGACAAGAACTGAGCAGTCCCCTCTATTAGCCTTACACATGCCCTGCTTACATTGTTCCCTTCTGCCATTGGGTGGGAGTTACAGAGACTTCAGTAGAAGGACCATATTAAGAAATTGTACTCCACCACAATTGATTTACTTGATCTGGCTCTTCTAGCCATAATCTCTGTAACCTCTGCCAACCAATCATGTGGAACCATGTGCATTGAGTGCATTTCCTCTTTCCTTGGTGGGTCTGGGTAAGAGAAAGTGAGAAGGGATGCTGACAGGATTGTGTGATTCAAAGATAACGGTCAACGAGGTTGACAGTGCTTGTAAAAACTTGGTCCTCTAATATGGTGAGTAGCTGATTTTTGCCATCCTTTGCGGGATAAAATGAACGATTTCAGAAGCGGGAAGGGGAAATTGTGGAGAAAGGAGAGTCAGGAGTGAAATGTATGCTTTGGAATTCGGGAGACTAGGCGCAGAACCCCAGAGATCTAGGGGGCACCAGCGGTGTGCCAGCAGCAGAGGGGTAAACTTTCTGATCTCAGGAGTGGATGGAGTAAAGCCGAGTGTCTCTGAGCAGGAAGCCCTTTTTGCCATTTGGGATGCTTCCAGGACCTTAGAGAAGTTAGGTTGGCTGATCCACAGAGCTAGAACTGAGCGGCTTTAGGAAGAGGTTCATCGTGAGGAGGGCCACCCTTTGGGCATTTATCTGCAATGTTAACAGAACTTTGTAATAGCACTTGGTCAGGCCGAGGGGTCAAGGACCAGAGAGAGAGGCTGATCTGCAGGCACAGCAGAGAACAGGCTGTCCTGACCAAAGCACTACATCCTGACCACTTCTATTCTTGAGCTGTATCCCTATTAAACACCATCATCACAAGTTTTGTCTGTGTGGCCATTGTAATGAATTAGGGAACCCAGCAAAGATGTCTTGGGCAGCAAATTTGCTCAATGCAATGCCTAATAGCCCGGATTTAAAAAACGAATTTATGGTATGGTTATACAATGCAGTTATTCACAGCCTGAACGACTCCAGCTATAGATTCAAGAATAAGCTTCACTGATGTTGAATAGCACAAAACAAAACATACAGGTGTCATAGAATCCCATTGATAGGGAGCTTAAAACAAACTGGAAGTCCGAAGTGGTTATCGTTCAGAGGGAGTGCAGGCAGGAATAGGGAAGAAGGACAGCGATGGAGAAGATGGGGGTTTAGGGAATCTTCCAGGGGGCGCTGAATCTTTCTCAATCTGTATCTTGGTGGGAGTAAGGCGGGTTATACATATATAAACATACATCCAGATGTATGCTTGCGATTTTTACATTTTGCTATGTAACCGACACAAACAAGAAAAGAAAAACGGCTTCCTTTGTCCTAGGCACTGAATTTGATATCCCCATCGGTATTTTTGAGAGGCCTGATGACCCAAGGGTTAAACACTCAGCACCTAACTAAAAAGCCATCGTGCAGGAGACGGATGTGGCGGTCAGCTTCTGTAGCGGTTACAGCCTAGGATTTCCAAAGGAGGTAGTTCTACTCGTGCCTACAGGGTCGGTGTGAGTCAGACTCAGTGTCAGACTCGGCTTGAGAGCACCGCAGCATCAGCAAATAATGCCACTTCTCTCTGTTAAGCAGCTTCTATCCTGGACATCCCTTCCCATGTGTCGGACGTGCCAACAGCAAGCCACCTTCCAGGCTTCAGTCCATCTCATCCCATTGCAGAGTTGGCCAGAAGCCGGCAGGCATATTGGGAAGGTCATCTCTATCACCCTTGACAACTGGCCATGAGGCCTCCGCAACGAAACACAGAGAAAACCAGGCAGTGGACTGTGCTTCCCACCCTCAGGCTGCAAGGCACGAGCCCCAGCCATGGAAAGATTACACAGCCTCTCAATTTGAAGAGACAAGGGGGAGGGGTGTGTGGGCTGCACAATTTATAAATAGACATTGCCCAAGGCCTCCTGATGGCGAAGAGATGGTTTAGTAAATCTCTTTTCCTCTAGGAAGACTGGTTGAGAATCATACCATTGTGAGTTTTGTGTTGGGGAGAGAGCCTGGGTTTCGTGAAGGCAGCCCTGTTGGTTGACCTCTCTGACCGCCAGGATTAGAGGCAAGCCTTCAGCATTCGGAATCCTCTCCACATGGAGCACAAAGATGATGATGATGATGATGATGTGTCTTTTGCCAAATGGATGAGCAGCTTCTGGGGTCACAGCTGGACAGAGGAAGATGGAAGAAGGCGCAGGCAACGCCACCGACCACCAGCTGCCAGTTACAGGAAAACCTCCCTGCCCTGCCCAGTGAGTTACTCTGACCGGGCCAGGGGGGCGGGAAGAGGGAGAGAGGGGGAGAGGGGAGGGATTTCACTGAGATAAATTTTGGACCTTGGCCATGAAGTTTTCTTTGGAATCTGTACTTCTGAAATACCTCCCCACCCCTCCTTTTTAATGTACCAACAATTTTATCTTCAAAGGGGCCTGATTTTCATCTAAGAGGTAAAGACTTCCCCATTTGCAGTAACCTAAAATTTAACTGCCATGCGGAGCGCCTGAGGTATGTCGCTGAGTGATATGTCGTTATCCATTGCTGTTGAGACAACCGACTTAGGGCGGCCTCATGTGTTATGGGGTAGAATCGCCCCATGGGGTTATCCTGGGAGTAATCTTTATGAAAGCAGTTTGCCAGGCCTTTCTTCTGCAGATCCTCTGGGTAGGTTTGAACTGCCAAGCTCTGGGTCAGTAGCCAATGGCAAACGGCTGGCATCCCCTGAGTAATATGATTCAAGCTGAAGAGCAGAAATTTGGTGTCATCGTGAGTGTGTGCAGCATTGCTGTGAAGAGGTGTGCGATTTCCATGAGAGCTTTTGACCTACTGAAATTAACCCTTTGGTGGGCCACCAGGGAACCAGGGGACTCCAATAGCTAACAAAACACTCATCCCCTTTGGCAAATTTAATGGTCTTTTCCCTCTCTGTTGTGCTTTGGCTTCCTGATGGGTGAAAACTCATTGCCATAGAGTCGATGTGAACGCCTAGGGACCCTATTGCACAGGGTAGAGTGGCCCCCTGTCAGTTTCTAAGGCTGGAACTCCTTACTGGAGTAGGAAGCATCATCTTTCTCCATGGGAGCTGATAGTGGGTTCAAACTGCAGACCTTGCGGTTAGTAAGCATGACATGGAACTCACTAGGCCACTAAGACTCCTTTTGATGGCCAAGCGGATGCAAAGTTGTTTCGCCTTCAGCGCGATTTTTCTGGGTGCCCGGCAGAGAAGCGTGTGCCTGGGGCGCAAGCTGCTGCCGGAGAGCGCCTGTGTGGGGATCGAGGGTGGCTTCAGCAGCAGGGACAAGCAGCACTTCTCTTTGCTGCTGCACGGCGGCGGCTGTTAAAGGCTGCACTGTACCCGCTCAGCTCCTCGGCTCCCATAATTGGCCAGTGATCAGGCAGTCTTTTCTTTCACCAGGCACGACCCGAGCACTCCACACCCTGCTCCTGCCAGCCTCCCCGCCCATAAGCCAGCTCTGCGGTTGATGTTGGGTGCCCTGGGGCCCGTCCAGACTCACCGTGCCCATAAGGGTATCAGAACGAACATTGATGGCCGTGCACAAGCCCCTCTATGGCTGCTTGGCTTGGGTCCATCGTGACTGCTATAGAGTCGCGATGCAGTTCATCGAGGCAGCCCCTTATTCTTCCAGACCCTCTGCTCTATCAGGATTCTTGTTCGCCAAGTGGGCTTTGCACTGAGCTGCTCAGGGCATGGGCAGGAGCTCAGTCCCACCGGCAGGCATCTCCATGGGAGAAAGCTGAGGCTGGCTGTTTCTGAAAACCAGGATGCTCCCTGCCAGATAGGATCACTGGCAGCGGGAGTCCACACCTGGACAGTGAGTGAGCTCCTTTACAAGTAAGTTTGAGGGCAATGCTAGCTTCCTTTTAGCTTTAGGGTCCTGTCCTGCGTCATGCTTCTGAGATGTATTAAAATATGCAAGACATTGCCATCTGCTCCCTCAGACCAGCAAGTTGGAGGAACGAGACCTCCTTGATACACAGATTTGCAAACAGACCTTTTCTTACCTAACACACACTCAGGCACAAGGGTCAGCATCTTCTTGAGTTGCAGTTTCAATAGATGACATATAAAGGGACTAGGCTGGCTATTCATCAGAGGGCATTTCCAACCCTAACTTTCTATGAGTCTAAAATGAAGTCGATCAGGTCTACTCTGTAAAGCACGTGGTCACCGAGTTGGAATTGATTCAATAGCAATAGTTCTTTTTTCTTTAATTCATAGGAAATACAGACCAGATTATCCATCTGATCTCGAGGTACACTGAGTTGAGGTATTGATGGTGTGAGAACCACAGGATAACAGAATAAACCGAAGCCTTACGCATCATCAGTGTCAGTTTTCAGAGAGTGACAATCAGGCAGAATCAAAGAAAAACTCTCAGAACAGTCCCCTGAAAACAAAGTAAGAAACATCACTTAGAAAATACAGTTTCTGGTATAAATTTTAGCATCAACTAGACTTTGGAAACAGATAATCCACCCAATTTAGAGACGTTCACGTTTAGATTGCAATTTTCTTCTTCTACTATTGAGGAATAGCAGCATGAGCTATGGGTAACATTCTTAAATGCTGTCCAGATGGCATCATTTTCTGCTTATCCCTGCTGCAGGCAGTGGCCTGAATGAACCTACTTAGATTCTCTGAGTCAACGCTGAACTGTATAATGATCAGACTTGTATGCGGAATGCATGTGCTTATGTGGGGAGGCGAAACATGGACTAAAAATGATGACCCGGCTGAATCCAGTAGGAAAAGAGAAAGCACAGAAACAACACTGACCAGGAGACCCAGAGGATATTTGCAGATAGTTAAGGAGTTTGATTCTTCATTCTCTATTTACAAAAGCTATCGAATACTGAAATAGATCTTAAACCTGAGCCAGATCCATTGCTATCAAGTCCATTATGACTCCTACTGACCCTCTAGGACAGAGTAGAATGGCCCCGTCTGGTTTCTAAATCTCTGCCGAAGAAGCAGACTGCCACATCCTTCTCTGGAGGAGTGGCTGGTGGATTTTAATTGCTCACCTTTCAGTTAGCAGCTGAGTTCCTGAACCACAGCGCCATAAACTCAAATTCACTGCTATCAAATCAATGCTGATTCATAGCTAAGCTATAGGACAGAGCATAACTGCCCCTGTGAGTTTCCAAGACTGTAATTCTTTCTTTTGAAAACAGTCTTACTGGCACTTCATCCACATGTCATACAATCCAATAATCCACATGTCAAGAAGAGGTTTGCAATCCATTTAGAACGTTTTCTTCTGTGTGCTCATTGTCATTCATGTAATTATTCTTTTTTAAGTTGTGGCAAAAACATGCACAACACATTTTTCAATGGAACAACTTCTATATGTATAAATGAGTGCCATTGATTATATTCTTCATGCTGTACAACCACCATCTACATCTTTTTATCAATGATTCCACCACCAGTAGGAAAGCAACAAAGCCCACATGGAAGAAGCACACCAATACGTGTGGTCATGAGGTGTCCATGGGATCAGATATCAGGCATCAGAACCCCTCCTAAAAAAAATCATTTCATGAGAACAAGGTGGATGGCAATGGAGATTCAAAGATGATTGGACATCCTCTGAGTTATGAGTAAGGGATCAGCCAGCCATATTGCACAGCCAGTGTGCAATATAGCACTGATGAAACATGCCACTCCTCTAGCTCGTTAATGCTTGCTCCCCAGACCCACTATCATGACCCTGCTTCTATCTTACAAATCTGTCTCGACTGGAGCAAGTACACTAGTACAGATAAGATCTCTGGACCCACAGAATCCTGGAGAGATAAGCACCTTAGAACCAATAGTGAGAGTATCAATTCCATGCAGGTAGGGGGAGGTGGAAAAAGATGGGGGAAAGGAGGGAACCGATTACAATGTTCGATGTATAAACTACCCCACCCCCGCCCTAGAAACCTGGGTGAAGGGAGACAGCGGACACTGTAAGACTGGAAAACAATAACAATTTAAGGATTATCAAGGATTCAAGAGGGTGGAAGTGTGGGGAAGGGACGGGAAAGAAGAGGAACTGATATGAAGGGCTCAAGTAGAGACAAAGTGTTTTGGAAATGATAATGGCAACATATATACAAATGTACAAGTCCATATATTTGATGTATGATTATAAGAGCTGTAAGAGCCCCCAATAAAATGATTTATCAAAAACAAAACTACATTAACCAGTAAGACTGTAATTCTTTATGGGAGTAGAAAGCCCCATCCTTCTCTTAGGACACCGTAATTTGTATTTTGATACTACTTAATTTTTCCTTCTCCAAAGTTGCTTCAAATTATTCTCACTTTTGATATACAGGATCATTTAGGTTTCACTTTGTAAAAATATGTTCTGTTTAGAGCTCAATGAAAAGAACTTTAGGCTGAGCCCCGGTAGCGTAATGGTTGTGTGCGGGACTGCAGCCCACTGGGATGGAGGTTTAATTCCAGCAGCGGCTCCATTGCAGCAAAGATTGGGCCTCCTACTCCCACCACCAGAGGGCAGTGATGCCCCCCCCAAAAGAAAAGAACTTTAAAAAAGAGAATCGTTTTATTCTTTCTCCCACTAGTTTAAGACTTTTTCTCAGCTTTTAATACTGTACATCCATCTATCAATATTACATCAAGGAACTGAGCCCCAGTGGCGTAAGTGGTTGAGTGTGGGACTGCGGCCCATGGGCTTGGCGGTTCAAATCCAGCTGCGGCTCTCAGGAGCAGCACTGGGTAGCACCCACGACCACCAGAGGCAGTGATGCCCCCCCCAAAACAAAAAACAATATTACATCAAACTGCCTCTTCTGAATGCAGTTTCTACTATGCCTACCCACCCCCTGAGAAAACCCCCAAATTTATTGGGAGCTAAACTAGACATCATACCATTCCATAGTTTGATCTCATCAAGCAGTATTGTACAATTGCTACCACAATCAGTTTCAAAACATTCTCTTCCTTCTTGAACTCTTTCATATCAGCTTCCCTTTGAGCCCCATTCTCCTCACTGTACTCCCCAGGATCCCTTATTTTGACTTGTTGTCTCTGTAGGTTCATCAATCCTGGATTTCATAAACCAGAAAACAGAAAAACAACAAAATTTCAAGACAAAATACATCTGAGATAAACCCCAATATATTAAAAAAAAAAAGCCACACAGAGAAAATGTCAAAAACCAGATCAGATCCAACACACACAGTGTGTGTGTGTGCGTATGTGTGAACTGACAAGGTGCTAACCATTTAAGTCAGATTTATCATTTTCTCCTAGAGTCATCTCTCCATGCACTCTGGTAACAAATTTCTCCCCATCCCTTTATTACAGATAGAAGGAAATCACTGGAGAGTTATTTCCTGTGTAGATCTCACAAATGTATTGGGGCAAAAAAAAAAAAAAACCCAAAACAAAAAAATCCTGGGCTTCCATTGTCATTTTAATATGGCTTTTTAAAAGTCTCCTGATTTTTGTGAAACCAAGTAATGGAGCATTCATTCATTTAACATATTTGTTGAACACCTATTATGTGCCAGCAGCTGCTCAAGGTACTAGGATTATAGGATAATCCCTATAATCTTTGGTCTCCATGGTATGGAACCTATTTAGAATAATGGAACCTACAAATTTGGTAGGAAATCACAAGTTATGACATTGGCATTGCTTATTGTTTTGAAGCAAATACCCCTTTTTGGCCAGGCTCCTTGTAATCTGAGGTTGCTAATTTTAAGTATAAAGAAATTTGACTTTACTACGCTGATGCTTTTGATTAAAAGATAATCGAGTAAGATGAAATCCCTCATTATCTAGCTGATCCATGTCTCTTTCTGCCAACATACCATGAGTGAACAGAAAGGTACGGAACAGACGTAAGTCAGGTCTCTTGTCATTTATTGATTCTGCTCACTGGCAGTTTCCACTGTTCAACTCTCTCGTCATTGTTTTCTTCAGTCTATGAGGTTCTTTTATTATCAGTCTGTCCAGAGCAGACCTAGCCCAGGGGGAGGAGCTTCAGGGGCACGGTGGCTCCTCTTTGTGTTGCTGATCACAAGGTCATCAGTTTGAAACTACCAGCTAGTCTTAGGGAGAATGCTCAGGCTTTCTGCTCTCATGAAACAGTTACTTTTCAGAAGCTCAAAGGAGCAGTTCTCCTCTGACCTGGAGGGTCATTGTGAGTTGGAATCGACTCCATGACAGTGAGTTTTGAGTAGACTGGAGGAGCTCGTGGAAGATGAAGCTGAGCTCTCTGATGAAAATGTCGCTGACTCTCTTTCCATGGTCCTTGGTGGCACATGTGTCCTGCCTACGATTTGTTTGTTTTGACAGAATTTCATCAACGCCCCCCCCCCACTTTTTATTTATAAATATAGGCATCAAAATAATCCATCCTGAACATATTTTCGAAACTAATGGTCTTCAGCACCCACACAGCTTTAAAATATGATACAATTGGCAATGCTATTCACTGTGCCAGCTACTTTTAACAGTCTAAATTGCAGCTCTTTTATTAAGCAAGATGCACACAGCATGCCCCACACAGATGCTTTCCTCCTGGAGACTGGTTTTCAGAAATACACATCCTTCCACAGCAACCTGAC
>PVJH01041908.1:0-14646 GCA_004026705.1 Nesogale talazaci | reverse complement strand
ACCCTGAGCCCTGGAAATGAGGAGCCATGAGGGGATCCCTGCCAGCGCTGTGACTCTGCACCCACTGACCTGTGACTTCGTGAGGCTGCAGAAGACGCTATAGACTGGTTTCTGGCATATGGGCTAATATCAGACTTATGACTTTGAACTGGACTAGATTGGGATGCTTTCTCAATGTTCTATTCCTTTTGTATATAAATCTTTCCCTTATATCCATATGCATGTCTATGAATTTGTTTCTCTAGTCTACCCAGACTAGTACACCTTATAAACCCTCTTTATTGCTTCGCTGAATACTTCTAGATAAGTATTCAGATATAGACATCTGTCTAGAAGGACAGATGCTCTTAAAAGAAGGTGTCCAAAGAAAAAAAAGAAGTGTTGGCAGAAAGTTTTGGGCAATCAATAATAAGAGGATTCCAGTCATTCAGCTTTCTTGTCATGAACAAATTACTCAGGGCATGTCCATAACTAAAATACTAACACTTAGCCAACATTTGTTGGCAGCTGATTACCTGGAAGAGATAGAGGGCAGAATTTTAGGGAAATAGCTCCTGAACTAGAATCTTCCACCATACCATCCTTATATCTAGGTTTTAGCCACTAGGCTCTGTTCTCACTCATCTCACCTAAATAAGACCTTCAAGTATAGGTCTAGCTTTTTATAAATGCACCAATAAAAATAAATGGCACTATTTGTAAACCACAAAAGTGCCTTTGACCATTTTGAATTTTTATTTATTTTAATTATTGAATGAGATTTTTAAGACTTATTTAGACATAATAGTCCGTTATATTTTTACATTGCAAAAGTAAAAAGTGAAGCTAAAATCAAAGGTCTGCATTAATGACATTAGTATCTGGGATCTTAAAGGCTTGAAGGTGAACAAGTGGCCATCTAGTGCAGAAGGCGCAAAGCCCACATGGAAGAAGCACACCAATCTGTGTGATCATGAGGGGGTCAAAGGGAGCCAATATCAAACATCAAAGAACAACAATCACATCACTAAGAATGAGGGAGAGAGCAGGGTGGACACCCAAGGCCCACTTGTGGGCAATAGGACACCCCCAGGGGAGTCGTGGGGAGGACACAGGCAGTCAAGATGCAGTGAGGTAGTAATGAAGCATACAACTTTGCTCTAGTTCCTGAAGGCTTCCTCCTCCCAACTGTCATGATCCCGCTTCTACCTTACATATCCAGCTAGACTGGAGGAGGTACACTGGTAGAGATGAGAACTGGAAATACAGGGAATCCAGGACAGATGAACCACTCAGGGCCAGGAGTGAGAGTGGAGTTACTGGATGGGTGGAGAGAAGGTGGGGTAGAGAGATGGAGCCAACTACAAGGTTCTACAAATAACCTCCTATCTGGAGGACAGACATTGGAGGAGTGGGCGAGAGGAGATGTTGGACAGTGTAAGATATGACAGAACAATAGCAATTTATAAAGTAATGAGGATTGGGGAGCAGGGGGGAACAAGGACAGAGGGGAAAAATGAGAAGCTGATATCAAGGGCCAGAGTGGAAAAGCAGATATTTGGAGAATGATAATGGCAGGCATGTGAAGGTGCATGGCACAGTAAATATAACTATATATTGTGAAAAGCAACATACGAACCCCCAGTAAAATGATTAAAAGGAAAAAGAGATCGTAGACTTCTCTTTACCATTTATTTGCTTATTTACTTATGTACCTTTTTATTTATATTTGGTGACTCAATAGCCCAGTGTCTGCTCTCACCATGGTTAACATGAATGAACAAAGCCTGATGGACTGGACCAATATCCATTCTAAGCAAGAAAATGCTGCAGCATATGCCCATCTTGCTTAATATTCTCTGGATCTTGGGTGTCACCAGACAGTTCTGATGGCTGCTACTGTACATTGTCCTGCTCCTGCTTTCAATATCTGCTGCACAGCCTAGGAATCCCACATCTGGTTTATTGAGTGAGAAGAACACAATTTAATTCAATGAAGTAAAAATTCCCACTTTAGGTAGGAGTGGAGCTTCTTTGGAGGAAGATGGGGAGAGAAAGAGGATGCGTTGAAGGTAGAAGATATGAAACTTGGGGTAAGACACTGAAATTGGAGTTAGCTGGAACCCAATGGGAAACAACTGTTTTTGAAGAGTCTAAGCAAAGGGACTTTTACTCTGGAATCTGAAGCAAACAAAAATTTGCAGACATTAAATACTTCCTCTGTTAAAGTCTCCAGAAAAATTTTTTTCAGAACATATATTTTTATTTACTCAAAAAAGAAACACAAAAGTCAAAAAGGTCATGGAAAGTGCTCAAACTCAGTTACCACTAAGATCTAGGTTGAGATGTTGGCGCAAGGGGCGGGGCGGGGGGCGGGGGGGACCCTACAGAACATGATGCCAATCTCAAGAAATTTTAGCAAAGCATTTTGTATGTGTCTCCAAGGAGTGGTGCAAGAGTGTTAGTGTGTCTGAAGGAACAGTGTGGTGAAATTCAATGTCAGTATGATCCACTTGAACTCTCCACTGTGTGCTTCTGAAAAGAGAACATCGTCTGTGAGATTCAACCCACAGACAGGCCTCAGCAGAGCTAAAACAATGGAGACGTCCTCATGGCTGAAGGGGATTCTTGAGAGCATCATCTTGAGGTGACTTCCATGATTCTATATTTTGAGTGACAGCTGTCAATACTGGAACCACAATAATTTTACCCAGGTATGTTAACAAAAACCTAAGACTGAACCAAGCAAATCGGTATCCCGACAGGTGGGACCTGGAAATAAGAAGCAATTATAAGAGCTACCAAAGTTTTTATGGTGATAGCAGGAATTGAGAGGAACGAGGTAGGAGGAAGATGATTTTCAGAATGAGGGACTCTCATCTGACCTAGAGACATAACCTAGCATTGCAGCTCCCCACGTAGTCTGTGACCCACCCTACAGCAATAACACAGTGACAGCAATAGAGTGAAACGTGAGACTTTCCTAGTTCCTTTGTTTGACTCACTTGTGACATGCACCACACCTACCACCGAGCATCACACCTGATCATTCAGTTCTATGAGGCACCATGACTCTTTGCTATCAGCTGACCAAGCAGATGTGAATACCGGGAAGCTCTCGATTAGCCCATGCGATGCGTCTGTCTGCTGGGAAATAACCAGGCTTTGCTCAATTCTTTTGTCTCGTGGTTTGTTCACATGTCTCGTGCCTAATTACCCTACCTCATTTCTCTCAATCATGTGGGTATCTGAATGCTGTACTCCCATGAAGTAGGGACATCCATGAATCTTGTGAGTAGAATGGAATAGAGATAAACCCTTCATTGGGGGCAGGAGGATGGGGGAAGCACAGGGATCAGAGAATGTCTTCCTTTCAGGATTGCTATACTTGCAGTTCGACGTATAACCTGCTAAGTCAGCAGGACTCCAGTATACTTCATATCTATACTAAAAATTAGAGATATATGTTAACTTTAGTATAGAACTATATTATCTATTATCTAATGTCGTAACTATACTACATTACTATACTAAAATCACTATATCCTTATCTAGGTACTTACCAGGCACCTCACATCTCCGGCCATCCTACTAAGAGTCTGAATATCTTAATAGCTACCACCACCCCTACCCCCCCCCTTTTATTTTTTCAGCCATCATCACAGTGATGTTCCCAACAAAAGACTCCTTGTGGCACTCATGTACTTATGTTAATTTTATGATTGAAATATAGGGGTGGAGTCTAGCCTGTTAATCTGGAGATAGCCATTGGGTAGCCGATGAGGCCTCTATGTGGGCATGGCTTTCACCTGAGACTCTAGGGAAATCTCACGATATTTCCCTCATGAAGATGAGAAGCTATCTTCCCCAGTTATTGGGAGTTAGTTTCAGAGAGGCTTAGTCATGGAAAAGACAAGATACAGCCTCCGAGAAGTTGAAGGAGCCAGCGGAGAGACCACTCGGCTTTGCCCTGATGAAGACAGACCTCTGAAGCTGGAGTGGCATGTTGTTGATGGACCTGAGCCCTGGAAGCGAGGAGCCATGGGGAGACCCCTGCCAGCGCCAGAATTCTGCACCCACTGACCTGTGACTTCCTGAGTCAGAAGCAGACTTTATAGACTGATTTCGAGCATATGGGTTATTTTTGGACTTATGACTGCACTGGACTGGATTGGGATGCCTTCGTAGGGTCACATTTCTTTTGTATATAAACCCTTTCCTTATACTATATGCGTGTCTATAAAAATTGTTCCTCTAGTCTACCCAGACTAACACACTCCTCAACTCCTATTACAGATCCTGAGCCATGTGTGACTCATGCAGGGAGGATGTCATTGATCACATGCAGGTAGAGAAGTCGGTCTACGTCACACTCCAGGTGTCAGTTACTGGGTTTGTTCTGAACTTCCTACATTCCTTTCGCCTTTTCCGCTTCACCCCTTCTCTTCCTTACACCCTCCATTTCTTCCATAAATATAAAATTGATAGGGGCTGAGCCCCGGTGGCACAGTGGTTGAGTGCGGGACTGCGGCTCACGGGCTTGGCAGTTCAAATCCAGCAGTGCTTTCCAGGAGCAAGGCTGGGTAGCTCCTACAACCACCAGAGGGCAGTGATGCCCCCAAAATATATATGTATAAAGTTGATGTGGCGCTAAATGACATGAGGAGCAAGGGAGTTTATCAGGAAAAGTCTCCAGGTTATCAAGAAATCTGATAAAGATTACAGACAAGGAGACATGCACATGCAGGGTATGTGATGCACACTAGTGTTACGCACATTGTTATGGAAGCTCATTCGATTCCACCAGCTGCTCCACTGGAAAAAGATGATGCTGTGTGCTCCTGTAGAGATGTTTCAGCCTCTAAAACCTAGAGAGGGTTTTTAAGAGTCAGAATTGACTCAACAGCGGTGGGTTTGGTGTGGGAAGTGGGAGATACTCAACGAGGAGCAAATGCAATGTACTAGCCCACTTCTTTCCTTTGTTTCCGGTTTCTTTTCCTTCTCCTTTTCTAAACCTCTGAACTGTACCCACGGGCAAATGCTACCCTTTTGCTCTTAACTGATTGATTCTTGGGCTATAGGCAAGTGTTGACTTGCAGGCCAGAAGTGTAAGGGCCACTGTCTGGGGAGGTCCCATCAGTGATGATTTGAGGTTTGGTTCCATGTTTTCTCCCACTTAGGCCAGGACCTTCTTTTTCTTTCTTTTTTTCTGTTTTTTTCACTATCTCAATGATTTTGGGGGGAGTTTTCCCCACTATTATAACATTAATACATCATTTGCATCAAGCATATTTGTACACATGTTACCATATTCATTTCCAAATATTTTCTACTTGAGCCCTTGGCATAAGCTCCTCTTTCCCCTTCCTTTTTTTATAAGCTATTTTACTAGGGAATCATACACCTCCCCTCATGATCCATACATACATCAATTGTATGCAGACCACATTTACATACCTGTTGCCATCATCACTCTCAAAACATCCTCCCTCCACTTAGGCCCAGTACCAGCTCCCTATATTTCCCTTCCCTCTCTCCCCCTCCCCCATGAAGCCTTAATAATTTACATATTTTTATTATGTGTCACTTCACCCACTTCCCTGTTGTCTGTGCCCCAGAGAGGAGGTTATATGTAGATCCTTGAAATTGGTTCCCCCTTTCTATCCGACCATCCCACCAGCCTCCCAGCATCACCATTCCCACCACTAATCCTGAGGGATCATCTATCCTAAATTCCCCATGTTGCCAACTCCAGTGCACATCCCCTGGTCTTGCTTGACTTGTCTGGTAGAATTGGGACCATGATAGTGGGTGGGAGGAAGCATTTGAGAACTAGAGGAAAGTGGCATATTTCATTGTTACTACACTGTACCATGACTGGCTCATCTCCTCCCTGCAACCCCTCTGTAAGAAGGGTTCCCCTATTGCTGGACTTTGTGTCCCCAATCTGTACCCTCCCCCCTCATTTATAATGATATACGCTTTAGTTCTTTGATGCCTGACACTGAATCCCTTCAATACCTCGTGGTCACACAGGCTGGTGTGCTTCTTCCATGTGGGCTTTGTTGCTTCTGAGCTAGATGGCCGCTTGTTTACTCAAGCCTTTTAAGGGTCAGGCCCTTCTAATATGATTCTTTTCAGAGTAGTTGGTGGTGGTAACACTCTTCTGGTCTCAGGCTTATGGAGATTGATGGGCTCCATTCTTCTGTTAGACTAATTGTTCACATGTATCCTTTTTTTTTTTTTTTGCCAAGGTGTGGGCCCTCTCTCTGGTATCCTTCATTTTTTATCACTCTTCAGTTGCTATTCACTCCAGCAACATGTCAAACCTTGTCTTTGTGAACTAGGTTACGCCAATAGACTTGGTCTCTTAGATGATGGTCCTTTTCCTGCAAGTCCAGCCACTCGTTCCCTTGATGTGCTTTGCTCTGTCTATGAAGTATTCGTATTGTGCCTCCTCTATGCTCCATCACATGTATTGGTACAGTTGAAACAAAGATAAATACCCACATGCAATTGTCTTTGGTAAAATCTTCTCTATGATCCTGAATGAAGGTTGAACATGAGGGTGGGACAAGTGGGAAATAAAAAGGAAATAAAAGAAAGAACCAGGAGGCAAGGAACATTTATGGAAACCTAAATATAAGCATGCACATATGTGAATATATGTATATATATATATATATAATGAGGGGAACAGAACTACATACTCATATCTATATGTTAAGAATTAAAGTTGCAGATGGACATTGGGCCTCAACTTGAGGACTCTCTTAACACAAGAGCATTTCGTTCTAACAATCCAGCATTCTGTGATGCTCACCTTCTCAACACGATGGCTAAAGACAAAGCAGGTGAATAAAAAAATGTGGTGAAAAAAGTCAGCTATCAAAAGATATAGGCTCTGGGGTCTTAAAGGCTTGTACATAAACAAGTGGCCATCTAGTGGAGAAGCAACAGAACCCACTTGAGAAAACCATACTACTCTGTGTGATCGTTAGGTATCAACGGAATCAGATATCAAGCATCAAAGATCGAGAATAAAACCACGCCCAAGGTGAACTGAGGGAAGGCAGGGGTGGAGACCCAATGCCCATTTGTAGACAATTGGACGTCACCTCACAGAGGGGACCTGGGGAAGGATGAGTCAGTCAGGGTGCAGTATAGCACTGATGAAACACAAAACTTCCCTCTAGCTCTTTGGTGCTTCCTTCATGCCACTATCATGACCTCCATTCTACCTTACAAATGGGATTAGACCAGAGCATGCACATTGCTACAGATGATAGCCCACACCAAAGGGAATCCAGGACAGAAAAACCCCTCAGGGCCAACAAGGAGACTAGAGATACCAAGAGGACTAGGGGAGGGTGGGGGAAGAAAGGAGGAATCAATCACAAGGATCACCTAGAATCCCCTCTGAGAGGGACAAATAATGGAAAAGTGGAAGAGGGGCAACAGAGGATGATGTAAAATATGGAGCAATAATCTGTAACTTATCAGGGGTTCCTGAGGGAGGATGGGCAGGGGAGGGAGGGGAAAGAAATGGTGAGTTCATATCAGGGGCTCAAGTGGGAAGAGATTACTCTGAAAATGATGATGGCGGCATATGTGTGTCAATGTGCTTGACACGTTGGAGAATGTATGGATTGTGATAAGAGATGTAAAAGCCCCTAATAAAGTTATTTAAAATAAATAAAATATAAATAAGCCATAGGAAAAAGAAAATACAAATAAAGAATTTGTGTTCTGAAGCAGAAAGACTAGATTTGATTCAATAGGAAAATTAGAAAATTACTTAATTCCTCTAGACCTCAGTATTCCCATATACTGAGGAAAAAATGATCATAAGTTGCAAAACACTGTTTTTGTAATGAGTAATTAACCTTGCCATGGGTATGGTCCCATTTTCACTCACACCTATTTAGCAGGCAACGCTACCTAGATCTACCAAAGATCACCACTGTTGTAGGATCATGTATAAAACCATATTTGCCTCTGTGCCCCCTAATGCTTCTAAATCTCCCAGTGTCTTTTCCTGCTTCCATCACGCTTCACGCAACTCTTTCTAGTTATGTATTGCCTTCTCTTTCAGCCAAGTTACCACTTATCTACCCTTTAACCTGTCCCCCCCACCCACCACCACCACCACCTTCCTTTCCTTCCTGCCCCTGATAACCATCAAGGTATGCCTCTTCTTACATGAAAACTTTCTCTCCCTTCGTGCAATATCTGTCCTTTGGTGTCTCACTTAGCAAGGCGCCCTCCAATTTCAACCACGTTCGCGGATTCACCATTATTCTTGAACAATGTGCAGTATCCCATGGTGTGTATGTACCAATGTCTGCTTGATTCTATTTTTCCATGGACTTCTTGAAGTCTCTCATTTATGCAGCCCCCAAACTTCTTTCATATAATCTCCACAGGAGTGAAAAACAAAACAAAACCCCCAAACCTACTGCCGTTGAGTGGATTCTGAGTCATAACAACCCTATATGGGACTTCCCAAACTGTAAATCTTCATGAGACCACCATTCTCCCTCACTGTGGTTAGCTGCTCAATGCCTGGCCCACAGTTTTGCCAAGGTTTTTTAAAGAACTTGGGCCAGCTGAGGTTCAAACTCTCAACCTCAGCCTTGCTCACACATGGATTGCTGTAAGTGTCCTGCAAGAACCAATTAAGTCATGGGAACGACTAAATGACAGAGTCATTCATTTATGCCTTTCCTGCCACTTTACAAGCAAGTTATGCGATTTTAAAAGTTAACTTAGCTTGAATAAGTTTTGGTTTCCTCACATCAACTAAAAACCACAGCACATTCCAAATCATGATGTCACTATATCCCTGTGCATGATCAAGTGCAATCATCTTAAAATAATTCATGCTCTTTCACTGACATTCTTATGACCACATGATTCTCACAATCATTACTTATTTACAAAAGAGTGCCAGAAATGACATTGTGAGTGAATAATGCTCCCGTTTGTGATAAGTGGCAGGAATGAGGCTTAGAAGAAAATGAACAGAACTACAAACTAATTTCAGTCCACCACTAAATGGGTCCATGATCCAAGGGAAGGTCCTGAAACCTTAATAGAGGCCTAATAACAGGCTATCATTGTTCTCCATAAATGTGAACAGAGCTTTCTCCCAGAGAGAGAGCCTGGGTGATGTAGGGCATTACACATCGGGCTGTCAACTGCATTTTGAAGCCACCAGCCACTCAAACAAGAAGGGGATGATGCCTTGAATCTGGGAAGATTTACAGCCTCAGAAACTCACTGACTGGAATGAACTTGATGGGAGTTGAATCCTTCCTTTGGACAAATGGTTTCATACCTCCAAGTCTAAGGTTTTTCATCTTTGTTATAGGTATAATTATTCATAAGTCCATTGAGGTAAAACCTGATCTGGGCCCATGAATTCATTTCTAACTCATAGAAATTCCATAGGGCAAGACAAACCGTTCTCATAGGTTTTGTAATCTTCATGGAAGCAAAGGAGTACATCTTCATTGAATTGCTGATCTTTCACTAGTAACGAGTACAGGTCCTGCAGCTGAGAGAAGTGCAAATAAAATGCATAGCTCTGCTCCTGGGGCAGAGTAAGCAGACAGTAAACACTGAGTCGTTGATAAGGGTGACCCTGCTAATTTTAGTTGTACCTTGGGAACTTGATTGGGGCCCTGAGTTTTCAGTATCAAAATTGACTGGATTAAGATGGCAAGCAGGCCTAGTTGAGTGTTAGAACATGACAGACCCTGGGCTGATGTTCTTCTCACTGTACCAAATGCCTCCTCAAGCTGATCATGGCTACCACCACCCCCTCTTTGATCCATCTCTGAGGAAAGCCATCCCTGTGTCGATTCTCATGTTCATCAGGGACTGTGACTTGACTTTTGTGGAGTCACTCATTGAGTAACCTGTAAGTGCCCTATTGTGTACAAGGCTTCCACAGGGAAGATACCCAGAAACCAGAAATTCATCTGGCATCCAGCCATCCTGGGGACATAGCCAAGCCCTGAGAATCATGATGCATGATCTTCCAAGTCTGGTGACTGGTGACTTACCTCTATTGTGAATATGTGGTCTGACTATTGTGGATTTACTTCCAGGGGACTTGGTTTTCTTTACTGCTGAACAAATGATCAGGTTTAACGAGATAATTTGCGTTTTCTGGAGAGGGAGTCTGAAGGGAACCACACACACACACACACACACACACACACACACACCATTTTGGATGCAGCAACATTATTATTACAGTGTGGGTCTTTTTTCGTCGTTATTCTTTCTACTCATTTTATTTTTTCATCTGATCCACTGAGGGGGTCATGTCCAAGTGGATAAGAGCCCCTCACTTTTCTGGGACACTTAGGTGAAATAGACTTAGGTAAAACAGGGGTGGTTTCCTTGATCTGAAGAATCCTCTAAAAAAGGGCAAACATTGATTTTATGTGAATGGTTTAGACTTGCAATGCTGCTATCTAAGGTTAGGGGACTTTAAAGAACAAAGTTTTCTTTTCTCATAGGTTAGCACATGAGAAATTAGAAGTAGACAAGGAAGGACTTTTCCCAAAAAGTGCACTCTGAATTCTAAGCTCTGGCCTCCTAAGGCTGCTACTATGAGCTGCCAACCTTTCTTCTAAGAAACATTCTGACTGCATTTGTTCCGAGGTAAATTTCTTCATTCTTCCTGGTATATTCTTCACCAACACCCAAATCCAAGTAAATTAATGCTTTGGTTTTTACTCTTGGTCAACTTTCTCTATCCCTTCAAAACACCACAGTTTAGGTCAGGCACACTTCAGTCCTCACAGTGACATCTCTGCCTTTTGACACTTTAAAGAGTGCTTTTGTAATGAGTTGGCCCAGTGCAGTGTATTAGTTGATTTCTCTGTTACTGCTTCTATGGATATTTATTATGCAAGGCAAATATAGTGAATTCTATTTTACTTGAGCACCTTGTTGCTGAACATTAGATAATAAAATCCACCACTTGTATAGTCACCTATCGGTACTAGTTACAAAGAATTCCATACAGTTTTTGCTTTTGAAATGAGTCAATACAAAATTCATGCATAAGCTGCCAACAAGGAGACTGAGGCTCACTGAGACCAATCATGATGAAGACTTAGGACTAGAATGCAGGGATTTTGAGTCCTACTTCAGGACTCTTTTCATGGTATCATACTACCTAATGGAGGCTGTGACTCCATGCAGTCACCTCTAGGTCCCTTCTTTGTCTAAGAGTGTGTCTGAGGTACAGACACAGCCAAGCATGTGCTATCTGAGGTCAATTTGATCGTGGAGGCCTAGGACACAGGTGGATTCTACATAGCTCCTTAGGCCTTGTTACTCTAATGCTGCTGCCCCCGAAAAGGAGTGAACAGTGGAAAGATATTGAAAATGAAGAAGCTGCATGCGCAGTGTTAGACAGCCTAAATCTTCCTCTCCCCACCCCCTACCCCCCACTTTCTGGCTGGATTTCAGATAAGAGAACCCCAAATGGGGGAGTAAAGGTCGGTGGAATCAGAAGGTGGAGAATTGAGGCGCTGATAAGAATGTGGTCTGGGGCTGAGTCCCGGTGGCGTAGTGGTTGTGCTAGGGACTGCGGCGCACTGGGATGGAGGTTCAATTCCAGCAGTGGCTCTATGGGAGCAAAGGCTGGGCCTCCTGCTCCCACCACCAGAGGGCACTGATGCCCCCCCCAAAACAAAAACAAAAAAATACTAGTGTCACAGCAAGGGGATTGGACAGCTTTGCTAATGATGCAAATGATAAGGTGTGTGGCACTCTTGTGACAGTAAAAAGAATGTGGTCTGCAGTCCGAATAGGAAGTCCTGTGATTTCCTAGAGGGTTGATAATGATGACAGCAGTGACTCGATGAAGCCTCGGTGTTTGCCACTTAAGTTACTGTATCGCTTAACCATCTATTTCTCATGAATTGTTCTTTGTTGGCCACCAATGGCATAAATAAGGATCTCTGGTGGTGCAATGTTAAGTACTGGACTTCGAACTGAAAAGTTGGCAGTTTGAATCTACCCAGGGGCTTCGTGGTAAATTTTCTGGAGATCAATTTCCCCTCAAGAGTCCAGCCTAGCTTTAGAGAGCGATTGACCCCATGAAGATTATGTTCTTCTTAGTCACATATGGTCACTTCTTGGTGTTGTTGTTGTTTTTAGGGGTCATCATGTCCATTCCTGATCATGACCTTATGCACAACAGAATGAAACAGTGCCGGGTCCTGTGCCAGCCTCACAGCAGTTCCTCAGCTTGAGCTCCAGGATCTTCCTCTTTTTCACTGCCCCTCTACTACTAAGCATGATGTCCTGCTCCAGGGACTGGTCTTCCCTGATACCACATCCAAAATATGTCCAATGAAATGTTCCCATCCTTGCCTCTGAGGAGCACTCAGGCTGTACTTCTTCCAATACAGACTGGTTCGTCCTTTTAGCAGTCCACGACACTTGCAATATTCTTGTCCAGCACCACAGTTCAAATGCATCGATTCTTCTTCAATCTTCTTATGCAATGTCCAACTTTCACAGGCATATAAGACGCTTGAAAGCACCATGGCTTGGGTCAGATGCATTTTAGCTCCCAAAGTCACAGCCTTGGTTTTCAGTTCTCCAAAGAGGTTTACCTAATGCAGCAGGTTGACCTAACGCAAGGTCTCTTGGTCTCCTGACTGCTACTTCCACAACCGCTGATTGTAGCTGAAAACCTCATGGGATCATTAACAATCACAAATATACTCCCTGTCACTCATCATTAACAGTCTACATATGAATAAGGCCCAGAAGAGTTCAAAGTCTGTGTGAGACAATATAACAAGTAACGATAACAACGTGACAAGTTACACGATAGTAATATAACAAAGGGCCCGAGGTTACGCAGAGACCAATTAATTCTGTTGTGCAAGGCAGTGGGCCTGGGAAAGTGCTAGAAGGGAGGTACCGTTTGAGCTTACTGTGCGTTCATAGAGGGAATAGCTCTGTCTTTGCTATCTAATCTTACTATAGTCTCAGGAGGGGTAAGAATCTGAGAGATACAGTGAGGATAACTACACTTATCTCAGGGGGGAAAAGCATCTATAGGGAAAGTATAAAAGATTTGTAAACATATTAGATCCTTGTCGGAACCTGGTCCTCTTGACTCTGAGCGAGCTTCAGATTACAACCAATTTCCCTCTAAAGTGACCAGATTTTAAGCCGGACACCGTTAACCAGGAAGGGGAGGGGGCGGTTCTTGATTAAAAATTTGGTACATATGGAGCAGCAAAAACGTTTATAGAATGCAAAAAATTGTATTGCAATGTATTTATTTTAATTTTAGAATACTATGGGACCTTTTTAAATTGTTAAAAAGCAGTTTGTGGGCTGAGTCCTGGTGGCAAAGTAATTGTGCGCGGACTGCGGTCCACTGGGATGGAGGTTCGATTCCAGCTCCACGGAGCAAAGGCTGGGCCTCCTACTCCCACCACCTGAGGGCAGTGATGACCCCCCAAAAAAAAGTTAAAAAAAAAAAAGCAGTTTGTCTGGTTACCTTACTCAAAACCCATCTTTGGACTAAGCAAGGGTTCACCCTCTGAACACCAGTCTAGCAAGAAAAGAGGTTTGCCAAGAGCCAGAGTCTCCATTCTGCCCCATCCCAGGTACCCTGGCTGTGCCTAAGGTTTCTGAGAGCAAAAGCAGGACAGGTACATCCCCATCATATCTGCAATCTTAGAGCGGGATGGAATGACATAATTACTGCTGCATTCAGTCGCCCTTAGCCTCTCATCAGAATCTTTACTAATCTCCAAGGGACAGTCACTGGAATATGGGCCTTGACCAATAAATATCACATAACTTCTACATGGCAGATGGAAGGTCAGATCCCACGGGTTCTATGCCAAGTTAGAACTCCACAGAGCGTGCTCAGCTCTGCACACGGGGAGGGCCGAGACTCCAGGAACACAGGCCGGGCAAGGAACAAACAAGCTTTGCTTTCATTCTGCGTAACTTTGAGCCACGTGGCTGGCTGGTCCTGGTCCTGACCCTAATGAAGAGGAGATGCAGAGTGTTGTCATAGTAAACACGTTGACTGATTCAGTTTGAATCAGATGCATTTCCACAGATCTATGTTGAATTCCAACTAGTGCAGGGCCGAGTCAGTAATGCAATCTAAATAATGGAGAGAAATAGAGTCTAGAAACATTGATAATTCATCTTTTCTTTGTTTGTAATTCCTTTTAGTTCAGGAGGGCTACTACTTTCCTTAGTCAAATGGCCCCGCTAGAAAGTATGTGAATGGAAAACGTTTTTTCCCCAAGGAAAAACTTGTAAAAACAATTGTATGTAGTAACTGCCTTCATAATCAACAAAAGCTTGAAATAACTAAGATTCACCTTAACAGGTAAATAAACTATTGCGCATGCCTGCCAACATGTGTTGGTGATAAACACATTTTGCTTAGTGAAATAAATCAACCCCCAAAGCTTCATATCTTTATTTACTATCAAATCGCCTCCAGTTAACAGTGCAAAAATTTGCAAGCTTAGTTTAAAAAAACTAGAGAGCTGAATTCCAAGATCGAGTGGCAGGCTTCTAAAGTGGCAGTTCATCCCCTAGTGGTATATGTCAGTATTGACTTGCTGCTGTCTGGCCAAGGTCAAGCTTCTG
>PVJH01041907.1:0-15704 GCA_004026705.1 Nesogale talazaci | reverse complement strand
AAAAAACAGCCTACAAAATGAGAGAAGGTATTTGGTAACCATTTATCTACCTAGGGTTTTGTACCTCAAAACATATAAAGAACTCTTATGAAGGCCCAAAGAAAAGACATACAACCCAAACAAAAGACAAAAGACTTAAAAAGCAGGTTTACAGGCGATGATCAATAAGCACAAGACAAGATGTCATTTGCTCTCTCACTGCCATCAAGTCAACGTGAACTCACGGACTCTACACTGTTAACTGCTGACGTGTACAGAAAGCCCTGTCTTTCCCCAGAGAGTGGCTTGTGTTGAAGTGCCACCCATACAGATTGCAAGCCTACTCATAACCACTACACAACCAAGATGTCATCAGGGAAATGTAAATCAAAGCCACACTGAACTACTATCTTGCCCCCTCCAGAAGGACCGCTATCAGAAAAACAGAAGCTAACAAATGTTGGTGAAGATGTAAGAGTTGATAGGGAAGTTAAGTGTTGTATCTGCTATTGCATATTGCAGCCCCTATAGAAAACACCATAGCAGTTCCACCAAAATTCTGAACACAAAATTACTGTATTGCCCAGCAATTCTACTCTAGATATATACTCAAAAGACTGGAAAGAACTCCAAACAAAAGTTTATCGGGCCTGAGCCCCAGTGGCATAGTGGTTGAGTGCAGGACTGCGGCCCACTAGCTTGGCGGTTAACATCCAGCAACAGCAAGGCTGGGTAGCTCCCACAACCACCAGAGGGCAGTGATGCCCCAAAAATAAAAATAAATAAAAATAAAATTTTTTCCTACTCCCACCACCAGGGCAGTGATGCCCCCCCCAAAAAAAATAAATAAAAATAAGTTTATCAAGGGCTGAGCCCCGGTGGCGCAGTGGTTGTGCGCGGGACTGCGGCCCACTGGGACGGAGGTTCAATTCCAGCAGTGGGGCTGGGCCTCCTACTCCCACCACCGGAGAGCAGTGATGCCCCCCCCCCCAAAAAAAGTTTATCAGATATAAAGCAGGAACACGCTTCTAATTAAAAGTTCCCTCTCAAAACACCACTTAAAAAGATACTAACCATAAAAAACATACTCATAAGAAAATATAAATTGAGAAAAAATGGGATAAAAACAACAAATATAAACAATATTTTATAAGGTTAGAAAGCAGATTATGAGTGCTAACTTAGCAAGCAAAAGCAAAGGGGACAAAAAATATTTTCAAAAAATTTAGTCAAAAGGAAAAGAAAAAAACAAAATTAAGTCAAAGAGAACCTTTTGGAACAAAGAACTTGGAAAGACTTAAGAGAGACAAAAGCACACAAACTCTAAAACTAGGGATGGTAATGCAGCGAAGAACAGGATTGGCTGAAAATCCAAATAAAATCAGTTGGACTTCCCCCAGTCAGCACAGCAACTATCCCAGCAAAATACCAGAGTAGCAGGGGCTCCCAAGTAAGAAAGAAATAGGTATGTAAACTACGAAGTTGGTCAAAGAGGTCTTGCATCTAATTAAGTGTCCAAAAGGGTGAAAAAGTTAAGTTAAAGAAATAATCAAAGAACTGACACAAGGGTAAACAAGCAGCTATCTAACTCAGAAGCAACAAAATTCACACGTAAGAAGCACACCAGCTTGTGAGACCATGAGGGTCGAAGGGATCAGTTTCAGGCATCAAAGAACAAAAAATTCTATCATTATAAATGAGGGGAGTGCAGATTGGTGACCCAAAGTCCATCTGCAGGTAACAGGACATCCCCTTACAAGAGTCTCCAGAGAGAAGAGTCAGTCAGGGTACAATGTGGCAATGATGAAACATACAACTTTCCTCTAGTTCCTCAATATTTCCTTCCCCCCCGCCTCCGCCCGCCCTACTATCATGACCCCAATTCTACCTTACAAATCCAGCTAGACCAGAGAATGTACACTGGTACAGATAGGAACCAGAAACATGGAGAATCCCGGGCAGATGATCCCTCCAGGACCAATGGTGAGAGTGATACCATGAAGGTGGAGGAAAGGTGGGGTGGAAAGGAGAAACCGATGACAAGGATCTACATTTAACCTCTTCTCTGGGACATGGACAACAGGAAGGTGAGTGAAGGGAGATATCGAACCGTGTAAGACATGGCAAAGTAATAAGTCAAATTATCAGGAGTTCATGAGGCAGGGCGGAGGGAGAGGGACAATGAGGAGCTTAAGTAGAAAGGGCGTAAGTAGAAAGCAAATGTTTTGAGAATGAAAGCAACAGATGTGCAAATGTGCTTGACATACAATGGACGGATGAATGGATTGTCTCAAGAGTTGTATGAACGGCTGAGCCCCGGTGCCATAGTGGTTGTGCGCGGGACTGCGGCCCACTGGGACGGAGGTTCAATTCCAGCAGTGGGGCTGGGCCTCCTATTCCCACCACTGGAGAGCAGTGATGCCCACCCCACCCACCCACCCCCCAAAAAAAAGAGTTGTATGAACTCCCAATAATTTTTTTAAAATGGGGCTGAGGCCCAGTGGCGTAAGTGGTTGAGTGTGGGCCTTGGCGGTTCAAATCCAGCGGTGGCTCTCAGGAGCAGCGCTGGGTAGCTCCCACGACCACCAGAGGGCAGTGATGCCCCCCCCCCAAAAAAATGACACAAGAGGCTGAGCCCTGGTGGCCCAGTGGTTGTGTGCAAGACTGAGGCCCACAGAGTTGACAGTTCAAATCCAGCAGCAGGTGTCCTGAGGAGCAAGGATGAGTTTTCTACTCCCACCAGGGCAGTGATGCCACATAAAAAAAAAAAATGACACAAGATATATTAAAGAAAACAAAAGACATTAACTCTCTTATTAAAAAGATTATCAAGCTGAGCTCTGGTGGTGTAGTGTTTGAGTGCAGGACTGCAGCCCACAGGCTTGGTGGTTCAAATTCAGCAGCAGCTCTCCAAGAGCAAGGCTGGGCCTCCCACTCCCACCAGAGGGCAGTGATGCCCACCCCCAAAAAAATTTTTTTAAGTAAAAAGATTATCAATGAAATGAATACATGGCAATACAAATCATTTATGTTTTGTTTTTTGCATCACTGCCCTGGTGGGAGTAGGAAGCCCAGCCTTGCTCGTGAAGAGCAGATTTGATCTGTCAGCCCTGTGGGCTGCAGTCCCACACACAACCACTACGCCACCAGGGCTCAGCTCATTTATGTTTTAAAACACTGGGCTGAGCCCCGGTGGCGTAGTGGTTGTGCGCGGGACTGCGGCCCACTGGGACGGAGGTTCAATTCCAGCAGTGGGGCTGGGCCTCCTACTCCCACCACTGAGAGCAGTGATGCCAAAAAAAAAAAAAAACCACTGGGAATAATGATTAGATCGTACGTCTCTAGGAACACAGTCACATAGATACAAGGATTAATGTATCATTATTTTCCACAGAGCACTGAACACTATGCAGTAAAGCTTGCAAAATACTGAAGTAACATGACTTATAATTTTAGACTTCTATATCCCAAGGAGCCCTACTGGTACAGTGGGTGAGCGATTGGCTGTTTACCTGTGGGTTGGTGGTTAAGGCACACCAGTCCCTCCATGGGACAAAGATGAGGCGGTCTGTTTCTTTAAAGATGACAGCCTTGGTCACCATATGGAGGAGTCCAACTCTGTCCTATATACCTAGCTTATGAGTTGGCATCAACTCAATGAAAGGGTTTGGTTTGGTATCTTTCATTAAACTTCCAATAAACCTGGATATAATGACATTTTTAGGTAATACCCCCAAAAAAAAAATTCTATCCCATGTGTCATTTTGTTAAAGAAATTAGTGAAGCTTTTCTATTTCTTCCCATCTCTGGCTGCTTGAGCATTCTCTGCCATCATCAATGACACAGTAACTCTTTAGTCCAGGAAGTTCAAGATCTACTGACTGCTTCAGTGAAAACAAAGGGTCCCTGACGTCCTTCACTCTGAGAAAGTGACAATGCCTAAGACAGAAATTTGTGAAACACTAGTCAAAATGTACAAGACCACATCAGATGTCATTTTCGTATTTGGATTTAAAACCCATTTTGGTGATGACAAGACTACTGGCTTTGGCATAATTTATAATTCTTTGGATTTTCCAGGAAAAATGAACCTAAACACAGACTTGCAAGACATGAGAAGGAAAAGACCTCGTGAAAACAACGCAAGAAACGCAAGAACAGAATGAAGAGTCTGGGGCACTGCCAAGGTCAATATTGGCGCTGGCAAAAAGAAAGATTAAGAATTCTACAGGGGGCTGAGCCCCGGGGGCGTCGTGGTTGTGCGCAGGACTGCGGCCCACTGGGACGGAGGTTCAATTCCAGCAGTGGGGCTGGGCCTGCTACTCCCACCACCCGAGAGCAGTGATGCCCAAAAAACAAAAAATAAAAATTGATACAAAGCAGTGAATCACACATAGTACATTATAAGAATCATATATATTTGGGCTGAGCCCCGGTGGCGTAGTGGTTGTGCGCGGGACTGTGGCCCACTGGGACGGAGGTTCCATTCTAGCTCCACAGAGCAAAGGCTGGGCCTCCTACTCCCACCACTTGAGGGCAGTGATGCCCGCCCCCCCCCCCAAAAAAAAAAAAGAATCATATGTATTTATACTTACATTATCACAGTGATACTTGATTAATAAACACTGGATCTGAACCATTAAGGGTATAAAAAGTCAAGGGAAGATTTGGGTTTCTTATACCGCTTCCCAATCATTAATAGTTAGGTGATTATATAATATTTAACACTAAAAATGAATCCCATAATGAGCAAGTTATTTGAAAATATGAAGACAAAAACCAGGAACAGCTAAAAGTAAGAGATTAACTTGAAGGAGCATGAATGGGATAAGGAGCAGTGGAGGAAAGAAAATGCTGGTTCCTATTTTGGTACTTTTTTCCCTCTGGGAATTTTTTAAAGAAATTGAATGGTTCCTTGCTGAAGTGGTTATAAATAGAAATTATTCATGTAATGCTGCATTAGAGACAGCCTAAGAAATACTTATTTTTATCAAAAATAATTACTATTAAGATGAAGGGATTTAATCAAGACTGGAAGCCATCACAATGACAATTCGATGACTCAGAAGAGACTGAAAATGTGCTTCCCATAAACGGCAGTGGGAATCACTGTGTTTCAAAATCATCACATATCTATAATAAAACAAACTCAACACATGCCAGTCAGCTGCCAGTCAAAAATAACCTTTTGGTAAAAAGGTACAAAACATACCTAAGAAATTAAAAATACCAGAACTTTCCTGATGTTCTACAGTTAACAGTTTATCTCTTTCTAGTGAAATAGTCGCCCAGTGACCTATAGGTGAGAACACCGGTGACCTTCCCGGAGAAGTACTGTCAGAGAGGGGGAGGAAACTTATTAAAGTGCTCGCTGGATAAATATTCTACATCTTGATATGGGTGATGGGTACATGGATATACAAATATATAAAGATTGAGCTAACTGAGCTAAATGTATACTTAAGATTTGTACACTGCACTTATGTTACTGTTTAAAAAAAAAAAAGTTAAGGCGGTGAGAAGTAGCAGCCTCACTATAACATTTAATAGAAATAAAGGTACTACAAATCAAAATGTGTCTTTTTAGATTTAAATCTCAGTTCAACAAGCATTTTTGTTTGTATTTTTGTTTTTTGGCTTTTTTGGCATCACTGCCCTCTGGTGGGAGTCGGAGGCCCAGTCTTTCTCCTGGAGAGCAGCTGCTGGATTTGAACTGCCAAGCCAAGTGGCCACCGTCCTGTACTTAACCACTACACTACCGGGGCTCAGCCTCGACAAGCATTTTTTATCTATTAGGGGAAAGAGACATCTAAGGTAAAATGACCAGATTTTAAGCAGCACACCACTGACTGGGGGGTGGGGGGTTCTTGATTAAAAAATTTGGTCTATATGGAGCAACAAAAATGTTCATAGAGGGCTGAGCCCTGGTGGCGTAGTGGTTGTGCGCGGGACTGCGGCCCACTGGGACAGAGGTTCAATTCCAGCAGTGGGGCTGGGCCTCCTACTCCCACCACCGGAGAGCAGTGATGCCCCCCCCCACCCAAAAAAAATGTTCATAGAACACAAAACTAGTATTGTAATATAATTAATTTTAAAATGCCACAGATATTGTTAAATTGTTAAAAAGCAGGATGTCTGGTCACTTTAACCCAATAAACCTCAGACAATCTTAATCACAAAAAGTTTTTAATAAGTTGCCTAAGTACTTAAACATGGCATACTTTATTAAAAGTATTCCTCTTTTTTTTGGGGGGGAGGGGGGGGCCATCACTGCCCTGGTGGAGTAGGAAGCCCAGCCTTGCTCCTGGATTTGAACCGCCAACACTGTGGGCCACAATCCTGCGCACAACCACTATGCCACCAGGACTCAGCCCAGTAGTATTCCTCTTTTAATTAAACGTAAGTTGGGGCTGAGTCCTGGTGGTGTAGTGGTAGTACGCGGGACTGCGGCCCACTGGGATGGAGGTTCAATTCCAGCTCCATGGAGCAAAGGCTGGGCCTCCTACTCCCACCACCAGGAAGCAGTGATGTCTAAAAAACTTAAAAAAAAAAAAAAAAAGAGGAAAAAAAAAGTAAATTGGTTTGTTGGTATGGCATTAAGCAGTCCAAAGACAAATGCTATCTAACAGAATCGTGAGTAATTATTCAAATTATTGACTAGCAGCAATTATTTAAATTTTTCAAATTAACTCAAGTCATTTCCTATGAAATCTATGACTTTTCATAGAAAATAACTGATAATGAAACCATTAATTAAGTGTTTCTATAATTATTTTCACAAATTCCATAGGTATTTATAATACAATTGACCTAATGAAAAGAACTTTGGCTAGGGGCTAGGCCCCGGTGGCGTAGTGGTTGTGCACGGGACTGCAACCCACTGGGATGGAGGTTCAATTCCAGCAGCGGTTCCACAGGAGCAAAGGCTGGGCCTCCTACTCCCACCACCAGAGGGCAGTGATGCCCAAAAAAACAAAACAAAACAAAACAAAAAAAGAAAAAGAACTTTGGCTAAAGATTTCAATACTATTGTTATTAATGATAAAATTATTTCAGAAATTGAGTGGAAGGGGGAACCCAATTGCAGGGACCTACATATGACCTCTCTGGAAATACAGACAGTGGGGAAGTGGGTGCTGGGACACATCAGACAAAGTACAACATGAAAAAGTAATAACGAACTGTAAATTATTAAGTGTTCACGGGGGAAGGGGAATGGGAGAGGGGAAATATGGGGAGCTGGTACTGGGGGCTTAAATAGAGGGAGGATGTTTCCAGGGTGATGATGGCAACAAGTGTGCAAATGTGGTATGCATACAATTGACTTATGTGTTGATCGTGACGGGAGTTGTATGAGTCCCCAATAAAGTGATTAAAAAAAAAAGGGGGGGGGGGGAAGCTTACACCAAGGACTCAAGTAGAAAATATTTGAAAATGAAGATGGCAATGGGTAGACATATGCTTGATACAACTGATGTATTGTTTAAGAGCTGTAAGTGCCCTCTAAAATTATTGAAAAAAATTTCAGAAAATGTTTTATATTTTATTCAAACTACACAAAGTCAAATGTAACCAGAACCTTAAACAGCATCATGTAGCAAAAGTTATTAGTTTTAAATGAAATGAAAAAAGGTGCCAAACGAAAACTTTATCGTAATGTTTCCCTACAAAAAGAAAGAAAGAAACCCACTGGTCAAATGCACCATAATTTGCTCTTTGTTCTCACAGGTTTTAATAGAATTATATCAGACAATTCTTAGCACAGTGCTTAATAATTGGCACCATTACCTGACTGATAAAACAAGTCTACAGCTATATTCTAGCATAAAGATACAATTTCCTTGTTGGATGAGAGAATTTTAACCTGAAAATAATTTATTACATAAAAAACAATTTAAATAATTATTCTTACTACTGTTCTTCACCGTCAAAATTCTGCAATTTACCATACATACTCGATTATAAGCCAACCCAAACATCAGGCCAGGCACCTAATTTTATCACAAAAATGGCATTAAAAATGTGCTGAAAAACTTGGCTTATACAGTAAGTAAAAATAAGTTTTTATTTCAAGAATCTATCAATAAAAGGATATGAAAAGTCACAAAAATGTTGCTTTATCAAATTTCTCAAATGAGCAAGCTGTCTTCACCCACAAGTCAGAAAAAAAATTTGCCAAAAAGTGTTTTCTAAGATAATTATAATCATCTTTATTGCAGGTAAGGTAGTTTTTCATGTGAGAGAAGATAATGCAAGAAAGTTAACAAAAGCTTGGACAAAAATAAGCCTAAAGCTCTGTGTGCTGTGTTGGAAGTAAAATTTCTTAATAAGGCTTATCCATGACTCTGTAATTCCCACCAAATGACTGGGTGTGACTAGGCAAATAGGATGTGTGAAACAGTAAAAGAGGGGGCTGGTCAGTCTTGATTGTCACTTTCCTGGCTATAACAAGGAGCTAATTCAGAAGCAGAAACAGGACCATCAAGGCAGAAGAGCCACCACTGAAGCAAGTTTCAAATCTCTGCCTAAAGTGTCTGCCAGGTATAGGGCAAGGCAGAGGCATCTGAAGATGTGACCACAGGACAGAACAGAGGGGCCACCTCAAGGCAGAGCAGTGGCTGTGCCCGAGCTGACAGTGAGAGTGAGGTGGATCGCAGGCAGGCTTGCTGACGCACAGCAGCAGACGCCCAAGGACCACATGGGAAGATGGGAACCGGAGACAAAGATGTGCCTGCTGTCTGAGGAAAGGTCTTGCTGTGGACCAGTGACTGGATCCTTACTGCTTATTGATCTTGACTTGTGTTAAATTCCCTAACAAGCGCTCTTAATAATGAGTACTGTCTGTGATCTGTGTACGGCTACTGCCATGGATTCTGGAACCCAAAAGAGAAGTGTTTCAAGAGAAGTGGTTGGTGTCAGAGTAAGGTAAGAGGACTGGGGGCGGGCAGAGTGGGGATGGTAAAGGCCATGTTTGATTTCAGTTCTGACAAATGGCTCTGGGCCACTGTAAAGATAAACTCTCCCAGAGATCAGATGTGGGCCCGCTACCTTTTCTCAACCCATAAGTTTCTACAATCCAATTCATTCTACTGGATGTTATTGGCTATTCTCTCAGTTAACCGGTTAACCATTAACGCTACTTAAAGATTTTTTTTTAATCTTAGGTTTTACATATGAGATTGTCAAATGAGTGCCTTGAATATATCGTTTTCAGAAGAACAAAAGACGACAGGATGTTACATTTATACTCAATGTATGAAACTGCAAAAAAATTTTTTTTTAATTTAAAAAAACTATTAACAAGTTCTGCCATTTCTTTTGCACATTGTGTCCCAGAGTCCACTAATCAGAATCATTAACTATTACTCTCATACCAAATTGTAAAATACCTTTTAAAGTTAATGTTGGAGATGCTGTTTCCATTTATTCATATTTACATTTTAAAGCCAAACAGATTACACAAGGAAATGTTTTCCACCAGGGTTGTTTGAAATTGATGACTTCTAAACCAAGCACAAGCCTCACCTTGCTCAAAGCATACAGATCCAGAATCTTTCTCTCCACTATAGGGATTTTCAGAGTAGATCCTTGAAGTTCCCAAAATTTGGCTAGTTGGTCCAAGAAATCCAATCTCACTCTAGTCATTGCCTAAGATGGTTTAAATGAAAACATTAGAAATGAAAACTAAGGTATGATTGAAAATAAAACTCTATTTTAGTAAAATAATAAGCACTGAGGAGAAGTCGAAAATTTAAGAATTCTAGGTCTTTGAAAGCTATCATTGAAAGCCATCATACAAAAACAACCTGAGATAATTTTCTACAGCTCTAACTGGAAACACTGAACTACTTTTAAAAACACTTTTAAGGCTGAGCCCTGGTGGCGTAGTGGTTGTGCACGGGACTGCGGCCCACTGGGACGGAGGTTCAATTCCAGCAGTGGGGCTGGGCCTCCTACTCCCACCACCGCAGAGCAGTGATGCCAAAAAAAAAAAAAACACTTTTAAACTCAGGCATTTCTTCCGAACACAAGTGATTAGTCTATTAAATTCCTAATTAACACTAACTCTTGATCCTGCAGAATTCTCTGCTTGGAGCCCTGACACCAAGAATTCAACACTCACCTCAAGTTCATTCAAGCGTTGGACCCGGGGAGTGAACCGAAAGCTTTTTACTTCACATGCAAATGGAGGTTGCCAATCCTAGACAAAAAGAATATTTTAACACAGTAGTGTTTGAGCAAAGAATGTATTATTTATCCCCTTAATTTAAGGTCTGAGTGACCACAAATCGGGATAACAACAGACCACAACTTAGAAGTTTTCTTTTGCAGAGACAGAAAGTAATTCAGTAAAAGTTTTACACTATCTAAAGCAATAACTACAGATCTCACCTGTCCCTTTCTAGCACATAATTAGATTTTTCCCCATTACTCCCCTCAAAGGCAATGAGCTCATGTTCGATAACCCAAATTTATCAAATTAAAAAGGAAACAATATACCCCGCCAAAAAAGCAAAACCACCACAAAAAGGAAACAATATAAAAGAAACTAAAATGGGTGAAAATCAAAGCAATGTTGAAAAGCACTCAACATTTGGTTTTTGTTATCGTTTGTGTGGTATTTTACACACTCTCACTCATTCACTCCGTCTAGTTGATGCCTACTCACAGGGACCTACAGGACATGGTCGAACTGCAACTGTGAATTTCCAAGACCGTAACGACTTATGGAAGTAGAAAGCCCCTTCTTTCTTCTGGCTGGTGGTTTCAAACTGCTGACCTTGCAGTTAGTGGCCCAATGCATAACCATCATGTCACCAGGGTTCCAGCACTCTATAGTCTGTTATAAAAATGCTTTATTCTGTGGCCAGAGGCTGCACACCCCAATTTTTGGGGGGGAGGTGACATATTGAAATGATACAATTTTGTGGCTGAGCCCCAGTGGCGTACTAGTTGTGTGCGGGACTGCGGCCCACTGGGTTGGAAGTTCAAATCCAGCAGCAAGGCTGGGCCTCCTACTCCCACCACCAGATGGCAATGATGCCCCCAAAACAAACAAACAAAAAGAAATGATACTATTTTGACATTAGGTTAAATTTTTTTTAATTTTAAATCATTTTATTGGGGGTTCTTACAGCTCTTATAACATCTCACACATCAGTTGGATTCAACCATATTTGTATATATGTTGCCAACATCATTTTTTAAACCTTTACTTTCTTTTTTGGCTGTTGGTATCAGTTTTTTTTTCCTCTATCCACCCCTCTTAAAAAAAATTTTTTAATGCAAACCCACAGATCATGATGAGTTCCAGATGGGCGTTGTAGGATAACTGAAATGAAGTAGCATATTTGAAATGAGGTAGCATATTTCAAATGGGGTGCTAGAGGACATTGTTTGATATGGACTAAGCAACTTTCTTATATTGTGGTGACTCCCCCCCAACCATAAAATTATTTTCGTTGCTACTTCATCACTGTCATTTTGCTACTGTTATGAATTGGGTGATCCCTGTGAAAGGGTCATCCAACCCCAAACGGGTCACGACCCCTGCTGTTAATCCATGTAAAGATTGAGTAGTCCAAAATAACATTGCCTTGTTTTGGAAAACTGCAATCATTAATATTAAAGTTAAATTATGCTTGTAGGCTGAGCCCCAGTGGCGCAGTGGTTGTGCGCGGGACTGCGGCCCACTGGGATGGAGGTTCAATTCCCGTTCACAGGAGCAAAGGCTGAGCCTCCTCCTACCATCACGAGGGCAGTGATGCCTGGGGAAAAAAAAAAAACCTAAAAAAAAAATTATGCTTGTAAGCAAAATTTTCAATAATAATGATGTGATACATGAAAAAAATGGAAGTCCATTGACCTTTTCAAAATAACATTTCTGGCAAAATGATTATCTTGAATTTACAATAAAGACAACAGAGGAAATGAAAACATAAGTAAGGAGATCTGAAATGCTTCAGAACTTGTCAAAATTAGGCAATTCTGACAGAAAGAGAGCTAACTAGAAACTTTTGAGATATGGCCACACATTATTAAAGCAATTTTTCTGTTAATCCTTGTTTGAAATCAATCTTCTGTGGTTTTACTCAACTTTATTCAGCACAGCCTGCTGGGTTTGATAACAGGCTGATACTTAATAAAGACTTGTCCTGATCTTAAAATGGGGACTGTATTTACCTACTAAGGGTTTAAAGATTAGAACAACCTATATAAAACCTGTGACATATACTCCCTGCCAGCAAGTCAATGCAGACTCAGAGACCTACACATAGTTTCTAAGGATGCAAATCTTTATGGGGGACAGTCTCATCTTGGTCTTACAAAACAGCTGGGAGATTTGAACAGCCAACTTGAAGTTAGGAGTCCAAAGCTTACCAGAAAGTGCTACACGAAGGGTTTCCAAGGCTGCCAAAATTCACGGGAGACTCATCTTTCTCCTCATTGATGCACAGAAGGAGGTAAATTATCCTACCACTACCATTTAAACTGGTTTTATATTCCCTGTGTTGAATTACCCAGTGTGGTAAGCCTGTGTAGACGGTTGATTTATTGATATATATTTTTGTTTGTTTGTTTTTGTTTTTTGTTTTTGGGTATCACTGCTCTCCGGCGGTGAGAGTAGGAGGCCCAGCCCCACTGCTGGAATTGAACCTCTGTCCCAGTGGGCCACAGTCCCGCGCACAACCACTACGCCACCGGGGCTCAGCCCTTGATATATATTTTTAATGAAACAAAAGTTTCTTTTTAACTACTATTACACAAAACATAAACCAAGGTCTTTAAAAAGCAAAACCCAAGGCAATGACTTGCAAACTACAATGTGCACTAGGTAGATGTCAGGCGCTGGTGTGGTGGTTACGCACTGGGTGTGATCTACAGTCAGCAGTCTGGATCCGCCAGCAGCTCCTCGAGACAAAGACTAGGCTTTCCACTCCGGTGGGTTCAACTCTCAGAAACCCACAGGGGGTCAGCTAGCTAGAGTCAGCAATGACTTGATGCCAATGAATTGGATTTTGTTTAGAGGTAGGACACAAGCCTTCTCACACACACTTTGGAAATGTTATCAAGAGACCAGTCCTGGAAGAGAATGTCATGCCTGGTAAGTAGGCCAACTGAAAAATCAAACTCAAGTCTGCTGGCATAGGCTCACGAGTTGGGCAGCAAACAGCACGGTCAGTAGTTTGAGGCCACCAGTCACAATCATGGGAGAAAGACGAGGCTTTCTACTTCTATATAAAGTTAATGCCGGGGGCTGAGCCCTGGTGGTGTAAGTGGTTGAGTGCGGGACTGCGGCCCGCGGGCTTGGCGGTTCAAATCCAGCGGCGGCTCTCAGGAGCTCCCACGACCACCAGAGGGCAGTGATGCCAAAAAAAAAAAAACCACAAAAACAAAAGAAAACAAAAAAGTTCACGTTTCAGAATCCCACAGGGGCTGTTCCACTCTCCTATGAGCCCTTTTTATGGGGTAATGTAGAGGGACAGAGGGAAAAAAAGAGGGAGCCCCTCCAGATGGATTGACAAGGTGACTGCAACAATGGACTCCAGCAGAGAACAACTGTTGAGGAAAGTGCGGGACTAGACAGGAGGGTCCCTTCCTATTGTTCAGGGGGTCACTGTGAATCTGGCACCGAACAAGAAACACCTGCAAGTTACCCGGGAGCGAAGCCTACCCCAGAAATTCCATCTTCTGAGATGGGTTCCTCTAGTCTGTAAATGAAACCTGGACATTTACATCTTAGTCTCCAGCTGACCACCAGCGTGGAGGAGATCCGGGCAGGCGGATGACTGGCCTAGGGGTAAAGCAAAGCTCTGACTTAGGAGGCCGGGGGTTTATGTGAATGGTGGTGGGATAATTTAGAAGCGGATACCAGTAATGGTTGTTACATGAGGAGTATAATTAATGGCACTAAATGATACACGTGGAAGCTGTGGAATTCTAGAATGCTGTCTATTTTTCCCACCATGAGAAAAAAACAATTAGATAAATGCGTATGAGGGGAGAAAAAAATGTTTCAGATCTAAACGTGGTGCTTATCGTACAACTCGTTCTTGATACGGTTGTCTTACTGAATTATATGCCACGTGAATGAAGGGCTAACCCAATTGTTTAAAAAAATTTTTTAAAAAGGGCTGAGCCCGGTTGCATAGTGGTTGTGCACGGGACTGCGGCCCACTGGGACGGAGGTTCGATTCCAGCAGTGGGGCTGGGCCTCCTACTCCCACCGCCGGAGAGCAGTGATGCCCCAAACAAAAACAACAACAAAGAACTGAACTCCAAAGCCAGTCTACAAATCAATCCACTGGCACCGAATTGATTTCAACTCCTATCAACCCTGCAGCACAAAGTCAAATTGCAACAGAGGGTTTCCTCTGCGGCTGTAAATCTTTATGGAAGCCAACTGCCACATTTCTGTCCTAAGGAAATGCTGGGGGTAGCAGCTAAAGGCTTGCACTGCTGAGCCTCCCAGGCTCCTTAAAACTGCTATTCTATACACCCAAAAAACCTTTTGACCTTGAGCAAAGCATCCCGCCTCCTGAGGAACTCTTTCCCCCCAAAGCAGATGGGCTGAGGTCTTCTTTTTTTTTTTTCCCAGGTTGAGGATGTTAATTCATCTATCAGCAAACCAACTTCTTTGGAAGCGTGAGGGTTTCTTACATGTCCGGTGGACATTGGGTCCTTCGCCTCCAGAGATTCCCACGCTTTCTTCCACCTCCATTTGTGAGGTAGACGAAAACCTGAAACCTCTGAAATCTTTCAAGTCAACGCTGCGGCTTCTCTTCCCTGGGGAAGACTTTCCCAAGACAGCAGTCATTGGGGGGGGGGGGGGGTCCCGGTTTGGCGAGCCCATCCCGGAGACCAGGGAAAGGTCGGATCACCCTAGGAAACCCGAGCCCGAGGTGGGGGCCTGCAACTATTTAGTACACCGAGCCGCTGGGGGGCTGGGGAAAGGAGCCAGCCCGCCGCAGGGCGCTTCTGACCATGGCATGGCCGGCCCACGGGACGTGGTGTCCCCCGCTCTCCCACCTTAGCGCCCGACGAAAGGTAACGCCTTTGTTACCCTGGCTCATCATCCAAAGGGACGGTCACCACCGTCTCAATGAAAAAGGCCGGGCAACACCGCTTCCTGGGGTCCGGCCACCCGCACCCTAAGAGCGCAACCCAAGAAAACCCACACGGCTGAGCCCCGGGGGCGTGGTGGTGGTGCGCGGGACCGCGGCGCCCTGGGACGGAGGTTCGATTCCAGCAGTGGGGCTGGGCCTCCTCCTCCCACCGCCGGAGAGCAGGGATGCCCCCCCCCAAAAAAAAAAAAAACGAAGTTAAAGAAAACCCCCCCCCAAGGCCCCAAGACCTTGAAACTTAACATCTGCAGCGGCGGCGGGACGCGGCGTAAAGGACAGCAGGAGGACGGGGGAAGCGAGGGCACGCCGAGTGGAGCGCCTCCCCCTCGCCGCCCGCAGGCGCCGGTACCTTGGGCGGTCGGATCTTGCAGATGCCGGTTTTCTCGGCCAGAGGCCGGATGCGGCCGATGAAGCTGAGCGGGTCGGTGAACTCCTCCCAGCTGGGCTCGAACACCGGGCACTCCGGAGGTGGCACGAACTCGGCCGCGTAGCCCCCCGGCCCCACGCCGGCCATGGTCCTCTCCAAGGCCCCCCGTGAGGGCTCCGGGGGGGCAGGGAGAGAGGCTGGCTGGAGCCCGCCTAGCCCTTTCGCGTGCCCGG
>PVJH01041906.1:0-14662 GCA_004026705.1 Nesogale talazaci | reverse complement strand
AATTGCAGCTTATTTTAAAATTCATTTTTAATACTTTGGTTTTCAATTCATAAGCTCTTATTGCATAGCTCCCCAACAACAAGCCTCTGGAGAACACCAAAGTTACAATGATCAGTTAGGCCTGTCTTTGCCTCTAAGGAATCCAATAAAAGGTTAATGATGTTGATTGGGCCAAGGGTAGCCCTGGAATTCTTTGCCACCCTTATTTTAAGTTGTACGAGCAAACTAGAAAGCTAAATGTTGGATTGCTATCTGAACACCAAAATCAAGCACATAAAAAAGGATCATCCCTATTTTAAATCACCATTTTATCTAACAGCAAGGTGCCCAGAGACTGTTAACATCTGCAAAATTCAATTTTAAGTGGTAAATACATTAAATTAAATATTAGATGCTCTTTTACATCATTTTTCCTTTAACAGTTTGAGTAGATCACAGATTTTTCTGTGAGAATTATGCGACAGTGACTAAGTCTGGAAAGAAATTGGTAAGGAGATGGAGCGAGAAAGAAAGTGAAAGTCAACCAAAACAACAAAGGAAACATGCCAAGAACATCCAGCCATTGTGCTTAATCACAGGGAAGACCTGTCGTGTTAAAGATTCATTATGACGCAGTCTTCTTTAAAAAACAAAAAAAATCATTCTACTGGGGACTTGTACAACTTTTATCACAATCTATACATACACTGAACCAGGCGTGTTTACACATGTTACCCTCATTCTTTGCTAGACACTTACTTTCTATTGAGCCCTTGGTGTCAGCTCTTACCCCTCCTTCCTCCCCCTGCCAATAACCCTGACAGATGGCACATTGCTATTATTTTCACCTCTCACACTGACACGTCTCCTTTCCCCCATGCTTTCTGTTGTTCTTCCCCTGAAGAGGGGTGTATGGTTATGTGTCAAACGTTGCGATCAGTTCCCCTTTCCCCTATTGCTCCCCACACCCCTTCTGGCACCACGATTTCCACTCCTGTTCCTGGATTCTGTGCGTCATGAGCTTCCACCCCTTTCTGTACCTGTGTTCATATTCCTGTCTAGTCTGATTGAGAAGCAGCACTGGGGTCATGGGAGTCGGGGTGGGGGTGGGGGCGGACAGGATGCCTCAATAAACGAGAAGAAAGGGGTGAGCCTGGGTGGCATAAGTGGTTGAGTGCAGGACTGCGGCCCGCAGGCTTGGCAGTTCAAATCCAGCGGTGGCTCTCAGGAGCAGCACTGGGTAGAGCCCACGACCACCGGAGGCAGTGATGCACACACACACACACACACACACACACACACACACACAAGAATAGTGTGTGTTTCATCGATGCTTTACTGCATTCTGGTGACTCATCCCCCTCCTGTGGGCCCCCAGTGGGGAGATTGTTCCACTGTCCACAGATGGGCTTTGGATTTCTCCTCTAGTCCCACCTTGTTCTCGAAAATATGTTTTTGTTTGTTATGTGGCTGCTGCTGCCTATTACCTGGTTCCTATGGCTCCTCATGATCACAACAGCAGTGTGCTCCTTCCATGTGGACTTGTGGCTTCTCTGCTGAATGGCAGCTTGTGTAATTTCACCCTTTAAGACCCCAGATGCTGTATCTTTTAATAGCTGGGCATCTTTTGTCTTCTTCAACACATTTGCTTATGTACCCATTTTGTTTTTAATGATTATATTGGGAGGGTGAACATCTCAGACTGTCGACTGGTTAAAACAAAGTGTTCTGTATTGAGGAAGGGTATGAGCAGAGGCCCAAAGTCCATCCCCTACTTCAGTGTATTGCCATATAAATATATGTACATGGGCCAATACTTCTACATTTGTGGATAAATGTATTTACTTATGTACACCACTATGTTTATACCTCTATCCAGTGCTTTGCTTTCTTGGTCCTTCCTTTGTTTCCTTTTACCTCCCTTCTGCTCCACTGTCTCTTTCCCCGTACTTCTGCCTCTTGGTACTTGGCTCGTTTTCTGCTGCTCCAATACCCCTTTGGAAGTGCACGTCAGTTAACTTGTTAGACCTCAGCAATTGGCTAAGAGGACTGAGAACTTGCTTCTACTAAGCAAGCAGTAAGTCGGACAGAAGCGAAAGGCAATTTTAATTGGAACTGACATGTTTACTCTCTTCTACATATTTCATTCTCTTGGGAATCTTTTTTAATATCAGTTTTGAAAATAATTTGTATTTTTCAATCATGGTTATACTAGCCCTTCATGAACAACTATCTCACTTAGAAAAGGGATATAATAGATAGAGAAAGTAGGCTAGAAGAGCACTCTCCAAAGTAAATTTTATGGATTTTCAACCACGATCATTCTGTGGCTTTTAATAAGTCATTTCAAGGACCTTTTCTTGTGTAGGGACTGGTTTTTATAGCGGTATACTGACAGCTTGCATTTGCACAGGCTCGTCTTAGCAAATCTAATAACACTTTGCAAACTCTATTCTCTGCTCAAATATATTTCAAAATGATTCTCCTCATCACCCCTGATAAGATTCTAGAGTTAGGAATGAAATGGAACAAATGCGGACATTCACTCTGGGGAGGTATTCTGGGAAATAGCATACTATTTCTTGTGTAGGTAATTACACCAAGCACTCCTCCTGCTTTACTTCCTTGTTTCAGGCTCTTAAAAGTTTTTTCCCCCCACAAATGACATATGTTAATCCTAAATTATAGGAAAAACAATTACATTGCCACGAATGAAACTGTAAAACAAACAACTTCAAATCAAAACTACTCATTAATCAAATCATCCAAATCAGACACGAGTCAAGACGCTCTAGAGTTGGATGCCACTCGAGGGGATGTCCAATTTAATCTCCTTCCTGAGACAGGAATTCATTTTACTACATCTGGGAGAGTTAGGTAGCCAATTTGTGCATGAAGATATCCATTATTGTGTATTTTGGTTTGAATTTTAAAAAATTATGCAAAAATGAGCACTGAGTACCTATATTAAGAGTGATAAAAATGTGGAAATGGATAGAGGCGATGCTTGTATAACATGAAATCAATTAATGTCACTGGATTGTATATAAAAGTGTTGAAAATAGCCAATTTTTTGTTTCACATACATACTCATACTACCACGTAAAAAATGATGTACATTTTTCATCAGCATGTAGCTTCTATCAACTGGTCTTTATTCTTTGATCTGAAATCATACAAATCATTCTCTCTCTCATGTACAAGAATTTCAAATTCTTTAAGACAGATTTCACATTCCTGTAAGTCTCTTAATAATCTCAGTTTCCTGAACAGATCATCAGATATATGATGTCCAGAGTGAGAATGAACTGGGTTTGCGACCAAGCAATTTAGCTTGCTTATGGTCACAGAATGCTATATACATAGCTGAGACATGAACCGACTGTTGAAAACAGAGGGTGTGAAATAGTTCAACAGTACAGCTTGCAGTAGGTTGCTATAAAGCAAGGGAGAACAAACGTTACACAATTTGCAAATGGCAAACAAGTATTGTAATGGTTACAGAGTGATAATGGTTATGAGGGTTGGGGAAAATGATTGTTTCAATTCAACCATATCCCTCTTTGATTATTTTACTAGCTTGCCATAACACTAGATGAGAAGTGGAACTATTTGTCAGTTGATATGGACCCTACACAACTTTAAATGGGGTCCTGGGGTTAATTAGTTTTTATTATTATTATTATTATTATTAAAACAGACACATTATACTTCTGGCTTGGATTGAGCTCATAGTCAATTAATATTTTTCCCTTCTGCGAGAAAAACACTCAGCAAACTAGAGTGAGAAAACAGATTCCTCAATAGGATACAGAGTGGTTTGTTTGTTTGTTTACAAAATCCGCAGCTAACATCATACTCAATGGAGAAAGGCAGAAAGCTTTCTTTCTGAAATCAGGAACAAGACAAAGAGGCCTCTGCTGATTAACTATGTACTGAAAGTTATAGCCAGAGCAATTAGGCAGGACAAAGCAATCAAAGTAACTATATTGGAAAAGAAGAACCAAAATGTTCTCTATTTGCAGATTACATGATCCTTGTAAACAGAAACCCTTCCCCCAAACTATTTACAAGAACTAGCAAATAATTCAAATTTGCAATACTCAGAAAAGGAAATGAAAGAAACAATTCTGTTTTTTTTTTTTAGTTTTTTTTTGGGCATCACTGCCCTCTGGTGGTGGGAGTAGGAGGCCCAGCCTTTTCTCCTGTGGAGCTGGAATTGAACCTCCATCCCAGTGGGCCACAGTTACACACACAACCACTATGCCACCGGGGCTCAGCCCCAAAACAATTCTATTTCTAATAGTTAAAATAATAAAGTATCCAGGGAGATGAAAAATATACTAAGCACTATAAGACATTACTGAAATATGTTAGAGACAATCTAAAGAAAGAGAAGACATTTTGCATTTATGTATTGGAAGACTTAATTAAGATGCTACCTGGAGCAATCTGTAGAGCCAACACAATCTCAACAAAAGATCCCAACAAGTCTTCTTTGCAAAACCAATCCTTGAATTTATACCAGGTCTCTAAATATACAAATCAATCACAAAGGTTTGCACACTGGAATGTAAGACAGGGTTTGGGCAGGTAGACACTATGGGCTACAGCCCATTTGAATACCCCAAAAAACCTTTTCTGAGAAACTTGATAATTCCAGTTCATCTATTTCTTTTTTGGGAGGGGGGCGGGCGGCATCGTTGCCCTGGTGGGAGTAAGAAGACAAGCCGTGCTCCTAGAGAGCTGCTGCTGGATTTGAACCGTCAACCTTGTGGACCACAGTCCCGCACACAACCATTATGCCACTGGGACTCAGCCTGGTTCATCTATTTCTATGAGATCAAACATTACTAGAAATAATATTCAACAGTTGCTAGGAATTAATTTGTGTATTTTGCGATTAATGAACTTGACCTTTTGAAAAGATAATTTCCTTATCTTGTCTTGTGAAGTTAGGAGTGCCTGTGGTGTTGTGATTACACTATGGGCTGCTAACAACAAGGCCATCAGTTCAAAACCATCCGCCAATCCTCAGAAGAAAGAGAGATCTTTCTACTCCCACAAAGAATTACCGTATCAAAAAACCACTGGGACAGTTCTACCTTTTCCTCTAGGGTCACAGTGAGTCAGAATTGACTTGATGACGGTGAGGGTTTTTTTTTTTAATTCTTTTTGGTTTGAAGTAGTTCCCCAATTTTTAAAAACTTGTCCAACATTACCATGAGTAAAATGAAATCTTGGGCTGAGCCCTGGTGGCGTAAGTGGTTGAGTGCGGAACTGCAGCCCGCAAGCTTGGCGGTTCAAATCCAGTGGTGGCTGGGTAGCGCCCAAGACCACCAGAGGCAGTGATGCCCACAAAAAACAAACAAACAAACAAACAAACAAAAAAATGAAATCTTATTTGCAAGGTTTTTCAGTATTCTACAATCTGGACTTTTGGTTGTGGGAACTTGAATATACTATGACCATGCTAACAAAATCAACTTCAATCCAACACTAGTCAGTCACTTCTGACTCACAATGACTTCATAAGGCCGAATTGCTCCACACGATTTCCAAAGCTGTGCTCTTTAAGGCAGCAGAGTGCCACGCAGTTCTCCCATGGAGCAGCTGCTGGGTTTAAACTGAGGGCAGACTTGTTGGTTAGCAGTCCAGTACATAGCAACTGCACCACCAGAACTTCTTTGTATCATGAAGTTACTCAAGCATTTTTTTTCTTTTTCCCTAACCCTAACGCATTTTTTTTGAGTAGAAATTCCCACAGAAGTTGAAGCACAACTCATCTGAATAAGAGGTACCCCTAAAGGTAAATATTAAACACTAAATTAGATAAGCACATACAACATAACACAAAAATACACCAAAATGCCAAATCAGCTGCTGAAGTGTTTTTTTTTTCATTTTCAATCTTCCATATTAACTTTTTTATTATTACTTTAATAACTAAAAAAATGTTTTTGTAGCTTCTAGATTTTATATCATTGTATTGGGGCCCCATACAACTAGCACAATCTACCCATATATCCATTGTATGCAAAACATATTTGTACCTTTGATGCCATCATCATTCTCAAAACATTTTTTCCACTTAAACCCTTGGTATTTGCTCCTCTTTTTTCCACCGACTCCCTGCTCCCCCCTCCTTCAGGCACCCTTGTTAATTTATAAACTATTATAATTTTGTCTTGTCGAACACTGTCGGTCTCCCTTCGCTCACTTCCCCATCGTCTGTACCCCCGGGAGCAGGTTATATGTAGATCTTTATAATTGGTTCCTCCTTCCTACTCTACCCTCCCCTCACCCTCCCACTGTCACCACTGTCTCCACTGGTCCTAAAGGTATCATCTGTCCTGGATGCTCCATGTTTCTGGTTCTTATCTGTACCATTGTACATTCTCTGGTCTGATGGATTTGTAAGGTAGAATTCAGATCATGATAGTGGGAGGGAGGAAGCATTTTAGAACTAGAGGAACGATGCATATTTTATCGTTGCTACACTGTGCTTTAATTGGCTCATCTCCTTCCCACGGCCATTCTGTAAGGGGACGCCACTTCCCCTGCAGATGGACCCTGGGTCTCCAATCTGCACGCCTCCTCATTTGTAATGATATAACTTTTAGTTCTTTGATGCCTGACACCTGATATTCCTTTGATGTCTCGTCGTCCTACAGGCTGGTGTGGGCTATGTGGATTAATAACCAGATTTTTTAAATTGTGAATTAGGTGGGGGATTTTTCCATTTCTAACTTCAATTTAGTGAGGGAGCTTCAGAAAGCCCATAAAAATGGAGTTAAAATACTCTTGAAATTTTTCATAAACATTTCAAAGCCCCTTTGTATATACTTAACTGCACCCTCTCTCTTTAACTCTGGTCTGAAATAATTTTCCTAGCCCCTCTTCTCAAAATTATGTCAAAATAATAATTATAAAATTTTACTTTTGTTTTGCAGTTCCCTTTTTTTAGCTTTAATGTATCTACTTTAAGACTACAGTAAACTGTAGATTTTAATATGACTGTGAGATTCAATGAGTTATAAATGTACAGTATTAGAATACTGCCTTATCTAGAGTTAGAATAATACATTAGGATGACCATCCTTCTGGACCTATTTCATATGGAATCAATGTTAGCTATTATTAACAGTATAACATTTATTCTACAAGTATCAATAATAGCATTCCATGGCCTTGATGGACTAACTGCTTTGGCTCTTAAGTTTTTATTCTAGGTTAAAGGATTTTACAAGAAAAAAAATTAGAGTAAGGAAGATCTTAAATCAGTTATCTGTCAAGAGACAATAATTCTTCATAATGTTTCTAAACTTCTGGGTACCAATACTTTGACTATACTTTCAACACCAATACTCTGCATGTTAAATACTTCAGAATGTGTACACAAACTCTAGGAAGCAGGTGCACATGGATGTAGACAAAGATAAGTACAAAACAAACATAAAAGAACATAAATTGATGTGAACTCAAGGGAATAAAATGTCATTGTGGGAAATACAGGTTTAATGCCTGGTATCTTAATAGAGGGTTAGTTGTTAATTAAGAACTGAAGCAGTACATGCCTAGGTAAATGCCAATTTATGGTTCTATTATTTTAAAGTTGAACAGTAATCTTCTTTAAAAGGGAAAATGTAAAACCATAAGGATACCTTCTAGATGGAGCTCCCACAGATTGCTGTATTCAAATAAGCAGAAATGCTATTGTTTTAAATGGAATGGTGGGCATAAACATTTGGTATCTATTGTCAATTCCCTCCGGGGCACTTTGTAATAACTGGTGGGTGCTAATCGAATTTCTTAAAAATCATGTGTTAATAGACAAACTCAGGGGCACAAGGTATATCTTGTTCATCTTTGCATTCTCTAAGAAAATCATAGTACCTTTATAAGAGAAGGCACTGAACAAATAATTGTGTTAAATTGGATGGTTCATTAATTCTGAGGTAATTTTAATGAGTTTAACATGAATTCTGATTCAGACCAGGAAAGAGTTACTCTACGACTTAATAATAAACAAGGCTAATAATGGCCATTTCAATTGCTTTGCCTAGATCGGTAATCAGCGCCCCTGGCACCCCCTCCCCAGGAGTACCACAGATAACCACTAACACCTGTGTTACAATTTTACCTCTGCAAACGGAAGCCAGAGTGGGGTTTCTTACTGGGGTCTTCTTCCAAGTTCAGAGACACTGTCATTTTCAGTCCATGCAAGATCGCACCTCAAACCAGGGTTTATTATGGGGACTCACTCGAAAGACATAATAATCTGCGTGCATCAAGCTTTTATCTCTGAATCAAAGACGCTTTTAAATGCATTCCTTTCTACAAAGGTAAGATATTGATTCATTTATTTAATGTGTCCAGTTTTAAAAGGCTTCCTGAAATGATGAGTGAAATGTAATAAATCGTAGTACAGATAAAAAGTAGTACCACAGAAGTAGAAACCATTTGGCAGGCACAAAGAAACAGGTAAATGGTTCCAATATGTGCCATATTATTTCACTCCTAATTATACTTCTTTTGTAGTCTGTTTTAAGGAAGGCAACTAGTAAAACAAAGACAAAAACAAAACCCCAAACACAAGGCAGTGTGACAACAGACCTCCTGACACTAATCAAGAAGTTTCAGTTTTGAAATCTCTTCTTCCTAGTACAAAACAAATGTTTTGCAGCCAAGGTGTATTTACAATCATTTTTGTACTGGCTTATTATCTGCCAGAACCATGTACACATAACCTTAGGGTGGCATTTAAGCAGTGTTTTCCAAGATGTGCATTTATCCCATAATTAAATAAAACCAGGATGTTTTTGCCACAAAAATACACCCTGGCTGGTGGTTTCCGAGGGGGGAAAAATAGCATTGCTGCTAAGGAAATTTGCATCTCTCCCCCCTCCCTCCCAATGGTAAGAGATAGCATCACATACACAATGATCAAAGTTTTCTCAACACCGGAGTCTGAGTGTATTAAATGTCTTTGCTATATAAGACAACCTGCTAGCCTACTGTAAAGATGTTGAAATGTAAAGTCACCCTAATTGGGTGCATTCCTATAGTTCAGTTCCTCAAAAAAATTACCCAGTACAACTTGAAGTGAATGGATAATTTTATAACAGGCAGGAGTGTTCTAGAAAGGATATACAACTGTGTATAAGAAAGGAAAAAAACACACTGCATTCAAATAGCAGGTGCCTTTAAGTGTGTATTTAGTATGAGAAATCATTTGTATGATGATAGGATGATAAGAATTGAGGTGATAACTGTAAACTGATTTTTCGCTTTTCCCCACCCTATCTGTTGGGTCTAACTAACTTTTTCTTCCTGAAGTACAGTAGGATAGAAAGCATAATGCACATCAAGAACATATCAACCACCACCAAAAAGACATGTGTGAACTTATAGAAATATGAAAGGTATAGTTATATATGTGTGAGTATGACTGAGCAGGTACATATTGATGGACAGATGTATTTACAGGTAAAACAGCTATGTGAACACAGGCATGCGTACCCATATATATAATAAACCACAAAGAGGTCACTGGTATGCATTCTTCTTAGACAGAAACATCTTTTAAGATTGGTTTTCTGGTTAGGAAGATTCAGGTCCATATTAGACTGTGAGACATGTAAGTTAAATGGCAGAATACAGTTCATGAAGTTTAGTTTCTGCATCCTCGCTCCCTGTCCACTGTCGGTCAGTCAGTTCTGACTCACAGGGACCCTACAGACTAGAACTATTCCTTTGAGGCTCTGGTGTGGTACATCCTTCTGGGAGCAAAAAGCCTCATCTCTCTTCTTGGAACAGTTGGTGGGTTTGAACTATTGACCTTTCAGCTAGTCCAATGCATAACCCACTTCACCACAGAGGTCCCCAACAGCACTTGATGTGAATCACTTCACTTGATGTGAATCATGCATTCATCTCCTGATACCAGAGGACCTAGATGGTGCTCAGCTGTTGCTACCAACCATTCTGTTCTTTCATAACAGATATATCTTTACAGAGTGGGGGCAAAATGTGGAATAAAATTAAAATCCTTTAAAAATCCAGACTCAGTGGACCTGCTAAGACTAACGAACTCCCCAAGACTGTTATCCTCTGATATACTTTAATCTTAATAAGATACTACATTTTGAAGTCAAAGTTTAGGTAAACAACATTATTCAGGTAAATAAAGACTGTATCTGTAAAGAAAAACCATATATAAAAGCTCAAATAGTAAAAAACGATGCTACAGGTGAAAAGGCAAAATAGAGGAAAGAGAGTAATGGAAATGACACAACCAAAATGTAAAGAATGAGAATGATGGCACATTGTGGAAAATGTGGACATCATCACTGAGTAATCTGTGTAGGGATTGCTAAATGAGAACCTAGTTTGTTGTGTAAACTTGTGCTAGAAACGTAGTATTCCAAACAGAACAAAAACACGAGGCACATCATACACACACATCCATAAAGAATATACAAGATCACAGTGGAGTACAATAAATACAGCCCAAACTCAATCAAATCCCATTCATAACTGGTAGTCCAGGGGAATGCTAATTTTATCAGATGGGTCACATCCAAGCAAAATTATTCATAGTATTTCATACTCCCCACCCCCACCAATTTTTTCCTGTAATTCTATCATAATTAAGCTTTGTTTAAGATTTAATTTGTACAATTTCATCAGATCTCATTTGTATGTGAAACTCGAATAAATTCATTTTTACCAATTTAATTTTAATTACAGTCCCCCTCTTCCCAGACAACTTTGTGAGAAAAGCTAAGATATTTGTAAAGATTGTCTTCCTTTTTTAATAAATAGGGCGAATGGCAAATTTAACGCTTTCTTTCATTCCACCAGACCTATAATCTTGTTCTCTTATACATGATGAATGTTTCTGTAGAAATCCAACATCTTCTTCCTTCAATGTTACGTTAAAAAAAAACCTAACACAGTTTATACCTCGAGATAAAGGAGAAGAGTACAGCGTGGACAAGGAGGCTGCCCCCGAACAAACCCAGGAGCCCTTTGGTGATGCCCTGGGGACCCTTCTCATGTTGCATTGCTTCCATTATCCTTCTTTCTTCAACTCTTTCATCTTTCCTAGCAGAATTTCCGCCTCAGTTAGATATGGACTAAAGGAGACCTCAGGGCTGAAGGTCAAATTTCTGGAGGCAGCCTCAGTGTCACTGTGCCCATTATCTTTCTCATGATCTCACCGAGACTCAACCATCAAATCCTATTGGATTTCCTAAAACCTCCGGTTACCTGCCTCCGCCAGCTCCTCCCCCCATTTCGGGCTCTCATCTCCTTACACCTCGACACCAATCTAACCCTACACATTGGGGAAATTCCACATTCACTTGAGAAATGAAAAAAGTATGGCTTTAGTCTTTGAGTCATCAATGGCTCCTTATAACTTTCAAGTACATGTCTTTGCTTTGCACTAAACACCCTCCCAATTCTATCTCACACTTCATCTCCCCCTCACCTCCTAGCCTGTCCGTGATGCCTGCTAATCTGATTGTTTCCTGGCGTGCATGTCTCTCACGTTTGCTTGCTTGACCTCCCCCTACTCGCCATTTAATTATGCAGAGGTCACAATCACTTCCATCTATGGGTCCTCAGGTACAAATGAGAAGAGCAGGCCAAGTCCTAGTGCAGGAGGAGGAGAACTGTCAATCTCAAGGTGAGGGGCTAATGGGCAAAGAAAAAAAGATGTCAGCATTTGAAAAGCAAGTGCCTCTCAAAGGGGCAGCCTCTAATGAGCCCTGGCCCATAAAACCAAACCAAACTCACTGTCATCGTGTTGATTTTGACTCAGAGCGACCCTCTATGTGTAGGAAGGCTGACCCAATGTTCCTCGACAGTTTCATAAAAAGTCAGAAATACGTTTTCACTTGAAACCTAATTCTAAGACATTAGTCATTAATTCAAATGTAAAACATGATTTAGGTCAATGAAAACGAGGCTTCTGTCAAGGATCAGGAATGCATAATAGAAATGGGAGAAAAATGCTGCCAGTCTCAACTCTGTTTCTAAGCATCTGCTTCTTCAGGAACCCTCTTCAAGTTCTTTCCTCAATGCTTGGTCCTCACAACACTCCTGGTCGTATTGCTTTCTCCTTTCCTTGGTTTAACGAACTCACTTTCTGAATCACCCATCACGTAGGTGGAGATTTTTTATTTCATTACCTGTGAAAGTCCCTGCATTATTTATTACTTCTGCCTAATGTCTGGTGGCGCTATTGGACAAGCGGTGGACTGCTAACCCCAAAATCTGTGATTCAAAGCCACCAGCCTCTCCCCAGGAGAAAGACAAGACTGCTACCATAGAGATTCACAGAAGCCTTGGAAAGCCTACAGAGTGGCTGAGAATCAGAATAAACCTGATGGCAGTGGGTTTGGTTTTGAATCCCTCTGCAGCTATGTATAATATGAACTATATATGTACACAAACCCCTTATACAAATATATAAACTATATATTACAGTTTTTTACAACCCTTACAGTACCTTCCAAAGTATATTCACATGAAGACATTTATTTAAGGGTGTAAACTGCATCTCGGTGGTTTCAAAAGTAAAGACATTTTTAAAAAAGGAAATATCAGCTCCATTTCTTTGACAGCAATCTTGAACATCTGTCATCTTATTCAGCCATACACATATGTGTAGGAGTAAACTGTCTTCCATAGAGACTTCTATAATAAGCAAAGGCATATAATAAGCAACTTGCACAGTTCTTTAGTCATCTACAACAAGGAGGAGAAATGCCCATTTTTTTAAGAGCACAGGCGTTGACAGTCAGACCGCCTGAGCTCCTTTCTAACCCCTGGCCCTTACTGTCCACATGATATTAGACAATTCACAAAATCTCTGCGTGATTCTCCTTCTTAATCCCTAAAAGAGTAACTGGAGCTACCGTGGTTAATAAATGAGTTCATACATGTAAAGTCCCTGGGACACTGCATTGCACACAGTTGCTGCTGTTTTTCACTTCTGCTTCTGGGTGATTCCGGACATGAGGGAGTCAGACCACTGTGGTCCAAAGGGTTCTCCCCCCACTCTCCACACTCCCCACCCTTTCCGCCCTGCCCCCACTGGCTGTTTTTTCATATGTAAACTGCCAGATCTTTCTTCCAGCGTACATTAAGCACTCAATGTCAGCCATCATCATCTGGTTAGGTAATAGCACTGACTTGCAGATAAAGCTATTAAGACTTAGCGTCACTCTCCTAAAAAGTTACCCTCTGAGAAACTCACAAGGGTAGTTCTCCTCTACCCCAAAGGGTTGCTTTGGGTCAGCAATGACTTCAATGACTTGAAGGCAGTGAGTTTGGTTTGGGGCTTATGCAAATGAAAAATCGGTACGATTATTTAGAAAACTGAGAAGTAAAGCAAAGGGCAGTAGTATTTTAGGCTCTTACTTCTCTAAGACACCAAACAAGTGTCTCTTCTTACCTCTACGCCACCTAATCAGCTTTAAGTGGCAGTCAGCTCTTCGGCAGCGCCCTTCTTTGCTGTTGTTCCTGCACCACCAATTCTCAAAACAAGAGCGCCGGGCCTCCTCTGCATACTAGTGGTAGGTGCACATCCGTATATGCGCTGCCCAACATGTTCCGTCAATGCCCAGCAGTCCACCCAACAGTCCCCCAGCAGAAATGAGCCAGTGGGAAAAAAAAAATCGGGGCAAATTGTATTAAAAGAATGGGGACTTTTTAAAAGAACTCTCTGAAACTTCGGTATTTGTCCACAGGGAATCCTGGTGGCACTATGGAGTAAGCCTGGAACTGCAAACTGAAAGACAGGCAGTTCAAATCTACCAGTCCCTTTCCAGAGAACCACAAGGACGGCTGGCTGTTCTCAACAAGATTCGGTTTGGGCAACTTTACTGGAGGGTGCTATCGATCGTAATCCCCTGGATGGTGGTGGGCTTGTTTGGTTTTAGTAGTTTGGTATATGGGTCTTGTCTCTGAATGGGCCCTGTACAGCTAACCCTTGGGGTGTGGACTTTATCTACTTTACCTACGGGTGTGGACTTTTATCTTTCTCCCAGAGAGACCGGTGGCTTCCAATCGAATTTGCTATCATGAGGTTAGCAGCTCAGTACAAGACACCACCACAAGACCAGGTCTCCTGAAATGCTGTAATAGTTCAGAAATGTCTGTGGGAGAACAGGACACAACAGAAGACATCTCATCCGTTTCACCAGCTCTGTGCCACTTCAGCCCAAACCTTGGGGGGTGGGGGTGGGGGGTCAGGGTTGGCAGTCCCAGTAGCTCACCTGGTGCCGACAATCCCACCACGCCCCAGCACCAGACAGGAACCACGGGCACCCTCATAGTGACCTTGGGGGATGCCTCTGCAAGGCCACCGCCCTACTGGGCCCAGGATTCTTGTCAACAATGCACCATCGGGGTCGGGGTTCCTCCAGTGGTGGTCACCAGGTTGTGCCCTTGGTGGAAGGAGGTAAAGGAAAAGCATCCAGGGCGAAGGAGGAGGAGGAGGAGGAGGAGGAGGAGGAGGGGGAGGCAGCAGAGGAAAGGTGGGGCTGGAAGTTTAAAGCCCAGGAGATATGGGGGGGAGGCGTTAGCCGGTGGGGGTGGGGGAGGGAAGTATGAAGGAAGGAAAGCAGCCAGTCAGCATGGGTGGGAGGGAGCCACAGTCTGGACTGCA
>PVJH01041905.1:0-14608 GCA_004026705.1 Nesogale talazaci | reverse complement strand
CCGGGATAATCACTGGCCAGTGGGTGCAGAATCTTCTGTGTCCAGCAGCAGTAGAAGCAGTAGAAGCATCCTAGTGCTGTCAGGGGTCCCCCTGTGGTTCCTCATTTCCAGGGCTCAGGGTCCATTAGCAATACCCAGTAGTGGTAAAAGCATCTCAACATTGGTTGAGGTCTCCCTCCCCGTGGCCTCTCAAGCATCTCGACACTGGTAGAAGTCCCCAAGTAGCTTCTCTGGTCCCAGAAGTCTGATTCCATCAGGATAAACCCAAGTGGTTTCTCCTCCAGCTCCTCCAGTCTCCAGGATTCAGGGTCTATATCATACTGCCATGTTGTCTTGTTGACTGTCTTCAAGAGACTGAGGCGATGGTCTCCCACCTCCAATTGGGAAATACCACGAGACTTCCCAGAATTCTCAAGAGGAAGCCATGCCTACACAGAGGCCTCACTGGCTATTTCCAGATTGACAGGCTAAACTCCACCCCTCCACTCCCTCTGCTGAAATGGACATAGATCAGTGATTGCCACAGAGATCAACAGTACTGGGATTCCTGCTAACAGTTGGCACAATGTAGTTGTTTCCACAACCAGCAGAACTCAAGGAGCAAAAAATATTTACACTGAAAAGGATGTATGGCTGGAATTTTAGTTCAGTGTTCCATGTATAATACAAAGGGGTATGCTTTTTAAAAAATTAATCATTTTATTGGGGACTCATACAACTCTTATCACGATCCATACATCCAACCCTTGTATGTCAGGCACATTTGTACATCTGTTGCCCTCATCATTCTCAAAACATTTCATTTCTAATTAAGCTCTTGACTTTGGCTCCTCCTTTTCCCCCTCCCACCCTGCTCTCCTCTCCCTCATGAACCCTTGGTAATTTATAAATTATTATTACTTTGTCATATCTTTTTTTTTTTTTTTTTTTTGGGCATCACGGCTCTCGGTGGTGGGAGTAGGAGGCCCAGCCCCACTGCTGGAATTGAACCTCCGTCCCAGTGGGCCACAGTCCCGTGCACAACCACTACGCCACCGGGGCTCAGCCCTACTTTGTCATATCTTAAACTGTCCGATGTCTCCCTCACCCTCTTCCTTGTTGACTGTACCCCAGGGGAGAGAATTTATTTATATATACATATATATATTCCTTATATCCTTATAATTGGTTTCCCCTTTCTATCCCACCTTCCCTCTCTACCCTCTTGGTATCTCCACTCTCACCACTGGTTCTGAAGGGATCATCATTCTGGATTCCCTATGTTTCTGGTTCCTATCTGTATATCCTCTGGTCTAATCGGATTTGCAAGGTAGAATTGGGATCATGATAGTGGGGAGGAAGAAGTATTGAAAAACTTGAGGAAAGTTGTATGCCTCATCATTGTTGCACTGCATTCTGACTTGTTAGTCTCCTCCCTGCAGCTCCTCTGTAAGGAGAAATCCATTATCTACAGATGGGTTTTGGGTCTCCAACATGTATACCCCCTCATTGAAAATAATATAATTTGTAGTTCTTTGATGCCTGATACCGATCCCTTCGACACCTCGTGGTCACACAGGCTGGTGTGCTTCTTCCACGTGAACTTTGTTGCTTCTGAGCTAGATGGTCATTTGTTTACCTTCAAGTCATTAAGATCCCAGATGCTATATCTTTTGATAGCCAGACATCATCAGCTCTCTTCACCACATTTGCTTATGCACATATTTGCTTCAGCAATCCTGTCAGGAACGTGAGCATCGTGGAATGCCAATTTAGTAGAACAAAGTGTTCTTGCATTGAGGAAGTACTTGAGTGGAGGCCCAATGTCATATATATTTACCTATGTACATGCCTGCATTTAGACCTCTATAAATGTCCTTTGCCCCCCTCCCAAATGTCCTTTGCATTCTATTTCTTTCCTCTATTTCCTTTACTTCCCTCTTGTCCCACTATCATGCTCAGCCTTCATTTGCGTTTCAGTAATTTCTCTTGTTACCCTACCCTTGATCAATCCCTTCCAGGCCTCTCATATCTTCCTTGTCACTGATTTTGGATCACTTACTGTTCCCTTGTCCCCAGGTTAGTCAACACCACTTCCTTTCCTCCTCCTCCCCCACCGGGACTATATCCTCCAGGTCCCTTCCTTTTCTCCTCCAGAGTGATCATCCAGCCTATCTTATCTAGCTAGACCTGCAGAGATAATAATATGCACGGGGGTGGGAGTGGGGGGAAGACATAGCCAGATAAAGCGACAAAAGAAAACAAACCCGAGGACTACAACAAGAAAAAAAATTCCAATGTGCAGAAAAAAATAATAAAAAGAAAAGCTGATGTAAATAGTTCATGGTCTGTTTTTTGACCTCTAGGAATGACCTCTGGTCTCCCTGACCCAAGTTTATCCTTGGGACTCCCTCTGGACTCCATCCTTTAGTGTTTTCCTTTGTGTGGTAGAGTCAGACCGGGTGCAATCCCGACACTGTCTCAGTGTACATTTTATTCTTATTGCTCTTTCTTATAATAATCTACTTTTCCATACCACTTTTATTGTCTTATATAAGAATTAATTGTATGAATAATAAACTACCTTTTGGAATACCATTTTATTTTATTTATTTATTTATTTATTTTTTTTAGGCATCACTGCCCTCAGGTGGTGGGAGTAGGAGGCCCAGCCTTTGCTCCTGGGAGCCGGTATTGAACCTCCGTCCCAGTGGGCCGCAGTCCCGCGCACAACCACTACGCCACCGGGGCTCAGCCCTATTTTTTTTCAAAAATATTAGGGCAGTAAACAATTAAATTATTTGAATCCCGGGCTGAAATCCGGTGGCATAGTGGTGGTGTGCGGAACTGCAGCCCACTGGGTTGGTGGTTCAAATCAACAGCAGCTCTCCAGGAGCAAGGCTGGGCCTCCTGCTCCCACCAGAGGGCAGTGTTGCCCCCCCTCAAATTATTTGAATACCATCACTGATGTTACCAGCACCCAGTCATGAAGTTATAACTTGGATAAATGGCACAATTATTTTCCCCAAATATTTATATCTTTCTGTAATTAGAAACTTACATGACTCTTTGTATATAGATTATAAGCAAATGAGTACTATCTTATAATAGTACATGGGGATTTTAGAAAGTTTATAGAAACATGTAATTAAAAGAGTATAGATTTTTTTCGAAGCCCCCATAGAATGATGGAATTGAGAATTTTTTGAGCCTGAAGAAAATGTTTACTATTGTAAAACTTGTAGAAAACAACCTCCAGTTTGGGAAAATAAAGAAGGATATTATCTTTTTTTTGGGGGGGTGGGGAGCGGGCATCACTGCTCTCCGGTGATGGGAGTAGAAGGCCCAGCCGCACTGCTGGAATTGAGCCTCCGTCCCAGTGGGCCGCAGTCCCGCGCACAACCACTACGCCACCAGGGCTCAGCCCAAGAAGGATACTCTCTTGATGAAGTAATTAACTGCATTGCCTCTCAGGTTATTATTGACTTTCTGAGAGATTGAAGACTCTCTCAATTAATTTTTGAGTAAGTTGAATCACTCTGGATAAACTCCAGAATGCCTGGAAAAGTAATCGTTTTAAAAGATCCAATAGAGATATGGTAAAAGGAAGTAGCTATCAAGACCCCAAAATCTATGGACTGTATCTAGTGGAAAATTGGTCTTGTTTAAACATTGACATGGATCTATGATCCCAACCTTTTACAAGGTCTCTGATTCAGGATGCAAAAATTGTTAAAATTTTAAGGAAACCCAGGTAAGGAAGTTTTAAAAGTTACTACAGGCTGAGCCCCGGTGGCGTAAGTGGTTGAGTGTGGAACTGCGGCCCATGGGCTTGGCGGTTCAAATCCAGTGGCTCTCAGGAGTGGCACTGGGTAGTGCCCACGACCACCAGAGGCAGTGATGCCCACAAAAAAAAAAAAGAGTTACTGCAAATATTATCAGTTACTGTCCTGTTTGTTCATAGTATAATCCTGAAAAACACTTCAAGGAGCTTCCCAATCAATGCCTTTTACCTGTAAGCCTGTCCTTGAATGGTAGGTAGATTTAATTCAACTTATCTCTAAAGAATTATAAATATATATTAATTAAAATGTACAGTTTTTCACTATTGAAGAAGCTTTTCCTTGCCAAAATGCTACCACAATTGTAGTAAAAACATAAAACTCTTTCAAAATATTATACTCACTTTAGAAGACTGAAAATCTCTTTGTAACAAGCAGGGAACTAACGTGTTCAAGAACTACTTAGAATAGTTCCTATTTCCCAAATATTGCATTGTCCTTATCATCCTGAATCTTTTTGTTACCATATACACACTAGTAGAAGCCTACCTGAATAGCAGCTGAGGCACCTAATATTACCACAAAAACTGCATAAAAATGTGCTGAAATACTCAGCTTATACACGAGTATATATGGTAAGTAGAAAAACCAGTGTTTAACCTGCTGCGTCATCAGGCATTCTAAAAACAATCAGAAGACTCATTAAAGTCCAACTCTCTAACTTTGGGAAACCAAAAATCACTTCCCTTTAGTCTTTCTGAGTTTGAGACCCAAACCTTGTAAATCTCAATTTACTACAGATCAAGCAGTTAGTGGAAGGTCTACAGTCCTGCCTTATATTGCCAGCACTGACCTTAATATAATGCAAGCTGGTTCATTAGTACATTGTAAGTCTATAAGGCATTTTGCTAAGGTCTCTCATTTGTAAGCTAAAAAACTTTAAAAAATGAGATAGAGGGCTGAGCCCCGGTGGCGTAGTGGTTGTGTGTGGGACTGCGGCCCACTGGGACAGAGGTTCAAATACAGCAGTGGGGCTGGGCCTCCTACTCCCACCATCAAAGAGCAGTGATGCCCCCCCCCCCAAAAAAATGAGATAATGTTCAGGAATTCCTTAGACTTTCTCCTGGTGAGCATGTATATGGCAGTTATGTGCTTATGTTAATTTCATGATTGAGATGTAGGGGTGGAGTCTAGCCTGTTAATCTGGAGATAGCCATTGAGTAGCCAATGAGGGCTCCGTGTGGCCATGGCTTTCCCCTGAGACTTCTGGGAACTCTCACGATATTTCCCTTATGGAGATGAGAAGTATCTCCCTAGTTGTTGGGAGTTAGCCTCAGAGACAATTAATCACGGACAAGACAAGATGGCCGCATCTGAGAAGCTTAAGGAGCCGGAGCAGAAGCCATACCTCTGAAGCTGGAGAGGCCACATTGGAGACCCCTGCCTGCCAGCGATGAGTTGCTTCTGCCACCACTGGATGAACCCTGAGCCCTGGAAGCAAGGAGCCATGGGGAGACCCCTGCTAGTGCTGGGACTCTGCACCCACTGACCTGTGACTTCGTGAGTCAAAAGGAGACATTATAGACTGGTATCGGGCATATGGGCTAATATCGGACTTATGACTTTGAACTGGACTGGGTTACGATGTTGCTCAGTGTTCCATTCCTTTTGTATATAAACCATTCCCTTATATCCATGTGCATGTTTATGAAATTTGTTCCTCTAGTCTACCCAGACTAACACAATGTATATTGGATAAGACATCAATTAAAGAATGTTTTAGAATTCAATTGGAAGGGTCTCTATACAGTCTTTCTCAACAGCCTTGTACACCCAAATTAGAAGGTATAAAACCCTTATCCATGTGTCACAACTGAAAAAAATAAAAAGCAAGAAAGAAACTTTCTATTTAGACTTCCCAGATCACTGGAAAATTGAGAATCAGATTGAAAAGTTTACTGAGATAGAAGCAGATGATTCTGAACATAGACAGCTGATCTCACGATAATGAAACAAGACCTCTGACAAGTTGTTGACATTTTTGGACTCTTTTATAATCATAGCTATTTTTTCCCTCGCATCACTGCCCTGGTGGGAGTAGGAAGCCCAGCCATGCTCCTGGAGAGCTGCTGCTGGATTTGAACCGTCAATCCTGTGGCCTGCAGTCCTGCACACAACCACTGCGCCACCGGGGCTCAGCTAATCTCCCTGTCAGGCAGACCTTATCATATGACTCAATAGCAGTGACTTTGGTATTTGGTCTGAGTGGATGCTTAAAGGGGGGATAACTGGCTGAGCCCCAGTGGTGTAGTGGTTGTGTGGGAGACTGCGACCCACTGGGATGGAGGTTCAATTCCAGCAGCGGCTCCACAGGAGCAAAGGCTGGTCCTCCTACTCCCACCACCAGAGAGCAGTGACGCCCAAAAAACAAAACAAAAAAAAGGGGGGGGGATAACCAAAAACAGACAAAAACTAAAAATCTACTTCATTGCGCAAATTTGGGTTCATCGTGACTTTAGAAGGGCTTCCAAGGCTATATATCTTTATGGGAGCAGTTACCTTCATTATTCTTTTGTAGATCAGTTGATTGCTTGATCTGGTGCCCTTGAAGTTAGCAGTCCAATGCTTACCCAACAATGTCACCAAGACTCCTTAAAAGGGGGTTATATTGAGGGAAGGGGGAGCGGGGAGGGAGGGGAAATATGAGGAGCTGAAGTCATAGGCTAAAGTAGAAAGAAAATGTTTTGAGAACGATGATGGCAACAAATGTACAAGTGTGCTTAAATACAGTTGATCTATGTATGGCTTGTGATACAAGTTGTATGAGTCCCCAAAAAAGTGTTTTGTTTTTTATTTTTAGGCATCACTGCCCTCTGGTGGGAGTAGGAGGCCCAGCCTTGCTCCTGGAGAGCTGCTGCTGGATTTGAACCACCAAGCCATTGGGCCGCAGTCCTGCACTCAGCTACTACGCCACCGGGCCTCCGCCCGAAAGCAAATGTTTTTTTTGGTTTTTGGAGGGCGGCATCACTGCTCTCCGGCGGTGGGAGTAGGAGGCCCAGCCCACTGCTGGAATTGAACCTCCGTCCCAGTGGGCCCCGGTCCCGCGAACAACCACTACGCCACTGGGGCTCAGCCCAAAAGCAAATGTTTTGAGAATGATGATGACAACAAATGTACAAAGTGTGCTTGACACAATGGATGGATATATGGCTTGTAATAAGAGTTGTAAGAGCCCCCAGTAAAGTGACTTTTTAAATAATAAATAACCTCTCCTGCTTACACATGAACTCCCTGCCATCCAGTCAATGCTGACTCCTGGTCACCTCCTATGGGTTCCTGGGATTGTAGCTGTTCACAGGAGTAGAAAGCGCAGTCTCTTTCCTGCAGACGTGCTGGTGGTTTCGAACTGCCAACCATGAAAACCACAGTCCAATTTGTAACCACTATACCACCAGTGCTCCCTACCCACCAGGCTCCAACTGGGCTTCTCATTTCCATAAACAGTTAAGTCTCAGAAGCCCACAGGGGGTTGCTGTGAGTCTGCATTAACTCGATGGCAGTGAATTTGGTTTTGAGGCTTTGCTCACGCTTTATGTATGCTCTGTGGTTTTACCCCATAGAGTGTTGTGGTAACATACACAGGTATCTCCTGCTTTTTCCAAAGTTTCCTTTATACTCCTTTGTTTTCATAAAATAAAAAAACAAACAAACCCTATGTTGGTATCTGCTTTCTCTAACCAAAAGAATTCTGAAGAGGATCTTTAAGTTTTGTTTGTTTGTTTGTTTTGTGGCATCACTGCCCTAGTGGGAGTAGCAAGCCCAGCCTTGCTGCTGGATTTGAACTGTCAACCCTGTGGGTCGCAGTCCCACAAACTACCGCTAAACCACCAGGGCTCAGCCTGATCTTTAAGTTATATGAAAAATGTTCAGCATTTGTTTTGCAGCAAGGGGTATAAGAGACAGTGTGCCCCCCATGCAGAGAGAGGGCGCCACCAAGCTCCCTCCATGAAACTGCACTCAGTATCTCAGTATCAAGCCACCATAGCTTTGAATTGTTGTCCCTAAAGACTAAATGTTAGTTTTTTTTTTTAAGGTTTTAGTGTATTATTTGGTAGGTTATTTAGCCTGGGAACACTCAAAAAAATTTTTTCCCCAAATAATGAGTCCCTGAGCCTGGGGTTCATAGGTCAGGGTCATAGGCTTAGGGAACACCAAGGTAAATTGGGATAACATAGTCCACAAAGTCCACAGCCTACTTTGGTGAGTAACAATTGGGATCTTAAAAGTAAGTGACTGGTCATCTAAGGTGGTCCTATCACTCTCTATTCAGAGGAAAGGAGAGTGGTGAATACTGAAGACATATGGAAAGGATTAGTCCAATGTACCAATGAATCATACAAATACCAGCCTGGTGCCAGATGAATTTTCTCAGATAATATTTTCTCTCTGGCTTTTCTGACTTCCTTTAGTGCCCTTACCAGACTTGCCTTTGATGTCCATAATTCCACCAACAGCCTCTTCAAGGAAATCTAGACTTTACTACTGAGCAGCTTAAACTCTTCTAGCTTCCACCAAGTCTTTGCTCCAGGTTCAAGAAAAAGAGAAGACCTTCTAGAACTGGAACTCAAATCTGATTTCTAGACTCTTCAACTGCCATAAAGTACATTTGTTTGTTGAAACCACCCACTTATGATGTTTATGGGTTTTTTTTTTAATAAAAACTCTTTCTTTCCTCCCTGGGCATTACTCTTTACTTGAACAATTAATAAAGTAAGGTATAAGTTAGAGAAACCTTAAATGCAAAACATGAGATGATAGCCAGTAGCTTGGTGTATATGAAAACATTCAGGAGATAAACATTACATATCTCCAACTGAACTAAAAGATCCGGACATTAGTTACAAATTGCTTCATTCCAAAATGAATTACTATTTAAGACATATTTTATCCAATGGAAATTAAACAACAAAACCAGGATATAACAACATACTGATTTATTGGGTTTTTTTTTTTTTTGTGGGCATCACTGCCTCTGGTGGTTGTGGGCGCTACCCAGTGCTGCTCCTGAGAGCCACCGCTGGATTTGAACCACCAAGCCAACGGGCTGCAGTTCCACACTCAACCACTTACGCCACCGGGGCTCAGCCCCAACATACTGACTTATAGAGCCAGCTTATATTCTAGTTTCAGTCCTTAAATCAATCGAGGCTAAATGAGGTTCATCGGGCATGAATATTTAGAAATGTGTTTAAAAAGTATTCAATTTCTGAAGAACTTAATGCAGTTTCCTCAAAGCAATTCTCAGAATTGTGAACTGACTTAAATGATCGGTTACTAATATTATTAACAAAAATATAGTGGACATACTGAGTCATTTGCTTTCCTATGGCTTTTATCAATCCAGGTTAATATAAAACTTTAATCCAATCCAATAGCTAACGGTCTTGTTTTCAAGCCAGTTAGTACCTTAAAACAATAAAGTTCTAGATACAAAGTTGGTAGTTGGAGGTTCAGTAAACAGTAAGCAAACTATTATAACAGATTTTTTTCCTCATAAAAATAATGACCCCCATAGGAGTTTCTTTTCTTGGTGAGCTTGCTCAGTATTTGTTTTGCAGTAAGGAAATCCCCAGTGAGGGCTATTAGGGCTCAGGTACCCCTGACTTAGGTCATGGTATTTTCAATCCTCACGTATGCATGTGAAAGTCGGATACTAGGGAAGGTCGGAGAACAATGGATGCGTTTGAATTAGGGTATTGCCAAAGAATTCAGGGAGTCCCAGTGGAATCGTATGTTAAAGGTTGGGCTGCCAACCACAAGGTCGGGAGTTTGAAATCAACCAGCCATTCTGAGGAAGAAAGATGAGGCTTTCTACTACAGACTTTCTATTTACAGACCCAGACACCACGAGGGTCAGTTCTGCTCCGCTCGATATGGTCACTATGGGTCAAGAGTGACGCGATGACTATGAGTTTGGTTTGAGATTGGGTCATGGGTTTCCAGCAGAACAAGTCAACCTGCCTTGGAAGAAGGACGGTCGGACGACTCCTTTAGAAGGGAGAAATGATAAGACTTGACCTGGTCCCACATACTTTGGACATGTTTTTAGGGGAGACAAGTCCTGGAAAAGGACTTCCTGCTTGATCAAGACGGGCAGGTCAAAAAGAGGAGAACGCTCACTGAGAGGCAATGACATTGTGATTGCAGCTGTGGGCTTAAAGATCACAACCGTGGTGAGGATGGTGCCCACCAGGCAGTGCTTCGCTCTGCGGGACATAATCGCCGGGAGGGAGGCCCCACTGGAAGGCACCTGTGGTAGGCAAGGTTCTCCAGTGAAACAAAACCTGCGGCGGCGGCACTTAGCACGTATACAAGGAGATGTGTAAGTGGAGAACAATGCCTCATCTGCACAGCTGTAGAAGCAGCTAAGGCCCGTCTGATTATGCAGGAGGCTTTGCTGACTCTGTTGGCTGCCTGAGCCTGGGAAACCAGAAAGCCAGGAAGCAGGAAGACAGAGGCTCATATGAAAGAGCAGATCAGATGTTAGGGCAGGCCTCAGTCAGCCCCCAGAATCAGCAGGCACTATCAAGGAAGGAGCCAGGGCTCCACCGTCTGCTTAGAGATCAGAACAGGCCACGTCCCAAGGAGATATCATCAATCGATGGTGACCTGCACCTTAGTGGATCCTGGTCCAGCCAAGTTGATACCACCTCTAACTACCATAGCATCTAACATCAACAACAGTTTTATTTTCATTTTACGGGAGGCTTTCACAGCTCTTATCACAATTCATACATATACCCACCATGTCAAACACATCTATCCATATGTTGTCATCACCTTTTCCAAAACATTCTATTTGAGTCCCTGCCATCAGCACCTCATTTTTGACCCCTGCCCCTACCCTCTGCCCCCCATGGCCCCATGATAATTTATAAAATCTCTTTTTCCCTGTCTTATACCAACCACTGTCTCATTTCACCCACTTTTAAGCTGTCTGTCCCCCTGGAAGGGGGGGCCATACGTCGATCATTGTGATCGTTTCCTCCTTACTCCCCCACCCCCAACGCTTAACCTTCTCATATTGCTGCTCACCTTATTGATCTGCAGGGACTTATTAGTTCGAGATTCCCTGTGTCTGAGCTCTTATCTGTCCCAGCATACATGTTCTGGTCTAACCAGATTTGTAAGCTAGAATTGGGGACATGGTAGTAGAGAGGAAGAAGCATTAATGAACTAGAGGAAGGTTGTGTGTTTTGTCAGTGTTATCCTGCACCCTGATTGGCTCTTCTCTTCCTTGTAACCCTTCAGACATGGGGCGTCCAACTGACTACTAATGAAGGGCGTCCAACTGACTACTACTAAAGGTCTCCATCCTGCCCTCCCCCTCATTCCCATTGATATGCTTTTTGTTTGTTTTGTTTTGTTTTGGGTTTCTGGTGCCTGATACCTAATCCCATGGGCACCTCATGATTGCATCAACAAGAGCTTTAGCTGAAAACTTTTCTAATTTTTCTAAAACAATAGCTATAATTAGTAAAGGGTTCCAGATTGCATAGTGGGTTACACCTTGAGCACAACCTTGGCTATTTGAGAGCACTAGCTAATCCACGGGAGAATGAGGAGGCTTTCTTAGAAAATGTCGTCTTGGAAACGCACGGGGGCAGTTCTACTGTCTTTAGGGTCTGGCTTATATGAATTGGAATCCGCTCGATGACTGTGAATGTGGATGGGCGTTTTTTTTGTGGGCATCACTTCCCTCTGGTGGGAGTAGGAAGCCCATCCTTGCTCCTGGAGAGCTGCAGCTGGATTTGAACCGCCAACCCTGTGGGTCACAGTCCCACACACAACCACTACGCCACCAGGGCTCAGCCTGTTTTTTTTTTTAATTTTTTTTTTTTTTTTTTAGTAATTAGTAAAATCAGTAAAGATATATTTCTGCTTTGGGAAAAAGAAGTCATGATTACTGAGTGTGTTAGGTGATTTTGATAAACTTTCAAAAACCACCCCAATATGATATATGTGTGTATAATTATATTTTAAAAGGGCAAGGTTATGTCTCACAGTGTGCTATTTTGACTTTTTTACTTTTTTGTGTGATTACACAGCCTTTGATTGGTACTGATTTCACTGTGTTTATTTTACGAAGCAGATGTACTTTTGCTGTTAAGAACTTGATAAGAACACTGGCCCAGAAGCAGAAAACCATTACAAGTTCATCCTGTTTTTGAATGTGGTGAACCCAGCTCTGCAACATGGACAGTCAAGCCCTCCCAAAGCCTGACCACGCAGGCTGGTCCTCGGGGCGCCCCACAGACATCACCTGTCGACGCCGAGGCCTTTGCACGTTTACCATGAAAAAGAAATCCCACCGTTATCTCAGTAGATCCTACTAAGGTAGTCTGTAGGGCTCACCATCTGAAGACTTAAGCAAGGTGTATACAACATGTTACACAATGTTAAAAGTATGACAAAGGTGGGTGGAGGCTCTGTTGATGTTCGTTACATCACTCTGTTTTTCAATAGGTTGGAAAGATTTCATAACGCAAAAGGTAAAAAGCTCAAAACCAGTTGGCGTCGAGCCGACTGACTCATGGTGCCCCGTGTGCATCAGGAGAATCGTGCTCTGTGGATATTTGATGGCTGAGTTCTCAGGAGATCACCAGGCCTTTCTTCTGAGGTACCTCTGAATGACTTCAAACCACCAACCTCTCAGTAGTTGAACTCTTAACTTTCTATACCACCCAAAGACTCTAGCCTAAGTCTAGCAATAGTAAAAGCTGTGAAGTCCGGAACATGTGTATGGTAGAGTAGGAAACTCAAATATTTTCCATTCACATGAGTCACCAAAAAATGTGGTAAGATTACATCTGTCCAAGGCAAAAATTTTGTGAGACCTGGGGTGGTAGAGGAAGCTCCATTGATTCCCAGCTCTCACAGATATATTATCCACATAAATACTCCTGTCTAACCCTATTTTCAAATCTTCCCTCTCTACTCCACTTTGCCACAGGCTTAATTTCTCTACCATTAAAAAAAATTTCTTGGGGGCTGAGCCCCGGTGGCGTAGTGGTTGTGCGCGGGACTGCGGCCCACTGGGACGGAGGTTCAATTCCAGCAGTGGGGCTGGGCCTCCTACTCCCACCGCAGGAGAGCAGTGATGCCCGCCCCCCCCACCCAAAATTTTTTTTTCTTGGAATCTCTTCTAGCTAAGGTCTTTGTCCTTTCTGTTCTTCAAAACCACCACCTCAAAAGGATATTACATTGCCCCCTTTCTCTCCCTACTGTCTTGCCAGCCTTGCTGTCTGCTGACCTTGATCCCCAATACGTTACTGAAACTTGTTGCAAAGATCACCGGTGAGAAATCTCAAGGCTGCAATTCCTTCCTCCATGATGCTTCACACAGTTCTCTGCATTGTGGTTTTGAAGGTAACAGCCTATTTCCTCCTCTCATTTCTCTGGCTGGGCCTTCTTGAAGGCATGTGTCAAGTACTCTTTCTCACATGGACAGCATCTTGATAAACAGAAAGGTTGGTCACTGCTCACTGATTGGATTCACAGTCAATGCTCAAAGCAGCAGCAGTCAAGAAATCAAGTGTCATGCTGCATTGGGCAAACCTGGCGAACTCTTTAAGGTGTCAAAGAGCAATAATGTTACTTTAAGAACTAAGGTGTGCCTAACTGAAACTCTTAGGTAGCTAGCATATGAACTGCGGTGTCCATTGCGCATGCTCAGAGGTTCTGGCTTCGGTCCAGGGAGGAGTGGCACACCTAAGTGGGTGTTACACCTGGAGTGACACCTCTGGGCCAGGTGAATTCAATTCAGCCAATGGGGTGGACCAGGATCATCGACCACGCCTCCTAGTGGAGGACCTGAAAAGGCAGAACCCAGAGCCTTTTGTGTTCTCTGCTTCTCAAACCGCTGCTCAGAGGTCCTACAGCAATCTCCTCTGGCTTCAGGACTCCCCAGGTGGGTGTGAGGTGCCCTGAGGTGTCTGTGTGAACATGAAATGTCTAACTTTCCTAAAAGTCACTTGGATCACACACTGGGCTTCTGCGTGAGTTCTTTCTCGCGTGGAGCCAAGGGCCGAGGTCAATCTCTCCCACAAGACAGATCTAACCCAACCACGGTACATTCAGTCACCCTGTGTGCATGTGAAATCAGTGACTAGACAGGGGGCCTGGCTGGCTGCTAGTGAGGCTGGTTGGTTTTGGCAGAACTGCTGCATTTGAGTTATGGTCTCATCAAAGAATATCGAAAATGCTCTTGTGAGAACCAGCCCACATCTGGTTGGGCCTAAGGGCCCGTGGTATGATTGAGGGATAAATTAAAGAGACATCTGAAAGGACAAAGCCTGCAAGGGCTCGCTGCTGCCATACCAACTAGAACTAGAAGGAGGGAGTGGTTATCTCTCTCACAACAGACTTTTACAGTCGTGAGCATGCAAGCCAGGTAAAGCACATATGTAACAGGAAGGAGTTGTATTAGAGGCAGACCCATAAAAGGACCAGCAGGAGACCTCAAACTTTTTAACCAGGCCCACCAGTTCACTGTCCCTCAGACCATTGAAGGGCCAGACTATAGTTTAAAAAAAAATTATGAACAAATTCCCTGCGGGGCCGGGGTGAGTTGGCTGCTAAGCAGGACAGGCAGCAGCAGCAAAAACACCCAGGGCCGGATAAATGTCCTCGGTGGGCCGCATGTGACCCTCAGGCCGTAGTATGAGGACCCCTGAGCTGGGGGGATGCACACAGTAGGAGAGAGGCACTAGAGGCATACATGGGACAGGAAGGTACAGGTGTAACAAGATGGGCAGGTTCTAGGGTTCAGATGGCGGCTTAGACTT